>PVIH01009258.1:0-80000 GCA_004025045.1 Sigmodon hispidus | reverse complement strand
TACCAAGTTTGCTAGGCTGGTTGACCAGCAAGCCCCAACAATCCACCTGTCTCTGCTTCCCTACCATTGGGATTACAAACACATTCTACCATGTCTACCTTTTTTAAAAATGTGTTTTAGGAATGGAACTTGATCATCATGTTTTGAGACATTGCTGTATGAGCTATCTCCTTAGCCCAAGGAAAATATGAGTTTCCAGATTTTCCACTTTTATAACAAACTCACTTTCAAGAAGGTAGTTGAAAAAAAATTCTCTGGGACTCATGGGAACTAAGTTTTTGCTAAGGAAGTAGAGGGTACCAAGAGAATAGAGTTCTGCTAGCAGCTGATACACCCATGGGACCCACTTTCTTTTCAGTCATCACACTTAGTCAAGTTACATGTAAGGATCCAGATCTCAAGCCAGTACAACTTGGGAGTGGACAAAAGCGTGGTGAAGTCTGGTTTGCTAGCAGGTTGGACCACACCCAGTCACCAAGAGCTTGGAAAAGAAACTCTCATGCTCTGAGAATCATACAGCTGCTGATGCTGAAAGTTCCTATCCAAGAGTAACACTCTGGGCAGGCTGCCTTTCTTACCCATGCACAGGAATTTTCCAGTACAGTAGCCCTCCTGCTAACAGACCTGTGGATTCTCAATCTAGCTGGATAGGGGCAGCTGGATAGGCTTCACTTGTGACTTTTGGTGTGACCATGACATCTGCATGTTTTATGAGGGGCTTATCTGTTTCTCTCTGCCCATGATCATTGATCATTTTCCTTCTAGAGAGGACTCCTCAGTTTTTCTTTGGGCTGCACATGGGGGCATGTGAGCTGCACCAGGCCTTCAGACCTAAGAGAGACTTAGGGTGGAGGTCTGTACAAGAACATGTGCAGGGCCTGAGCAGGGTAGGTTTATAGCAGCTTGCCCTGATACCTCTTTTATCAAAGATGCTTTAAGTTTTGTTTGTTTGTTTTTCAACTTTGGGCGTGACCTCACATATTTTCTCTATGCTCTCTTTTTTAAAAAAGTATTTATTTTCATTCTTTTTTTTATTATATTTCTGTGTTTGTGTATCTCTGCATGTGTGGGCATGTAAGTTAATGTACCCACAGAGGCTAGGGTGTCCATCCCCTAGAGCTGGAATTGGTTGGGAGCCATCCAGTGTGGGTGCTGGGAACCAAACTTGAATTCTCTGCCGAAGCAGCAAGTCCTCAACCTCTGAGTCACCCTTCCCCATCTTCTTTTTTCTGTACTCTCAGATCTGTTATCTTGGATCAAAGGCCCAGGTTCTTCCTCTTGGCTCATTAAAGGCCTGATGGTGGTGGCCAGTTACCTGTTTGCATTTTCCCACCATAGCCATGGCACCAGGGCTGTTGGTGGGCTCTGGAGTTGCATAGGCAACCATATTAGCTTATTGGATGATACCTTTGCTCCCATCATAAAATAAACAATGTCAGCTTAGTGGGAAGAAACAGTTGGCACAGTCTGATTTCTTTACAAAGGCAGAAGGCCACACTGAGCAGTGCCTCCTGCAGGCCAGTGACCCCTGAACTGCCAAGAGCATTCTTCTCTGAAGAAGGTTAGGAAAGATAGCCTCCAAGATCAAAGCCTTGGGAAGCAGGGTGATTACACATTCTGATAGCAGCTGACAGCATAGAGTGGTACATCAAAAGGCCATCAGCATGAGACTGTCCTAGTCACGTACTATTGCGGGCACAGGGCCAGGCTGCCTTAGCCAAAATCCTTTTCAGGTTCTGGATATTCTCACAGATATGATGAGGTATTTGGGGGATGGTAACTAAAACCAATCTCTCTCTCTCTCTCTCTCTCTCTCTCTCACATACACAGACACACACACACCTCCCTAACACACTCATGAACACATAGTCTAGAGAAAATTTGTATCAATTTCTTACTTGCAGCATCATGTTGGAGCTCAGAAAGTTGCAAAGTTTTTTAAAAAGCATTTTGGATTTGGGTGTTTTAGATGAGGGAGTTTAGAACTGGAGTTTGTGACAAGCAGCTTATAAAATTTCTCCTGCAAACCACTTCCCCTACTTTATAAGCTATACTCAACACTTTTGGGATAGAGGCCACTATGGCTGTCCAGGAACCAACTTCCAGCCTGCTCTTCTCCTTGTCCAGCGTGTCCACCACTGTTTATACCACTGTTCAGACCTCTCTGAGAAGTGGGCCACATAAACTCATTCCTACCCATGAGAAGATTAAAAGAACCAATTTTCTTCCCTACCAGAGCAATATACTGGTTGAGTTGCCTGAGGAAATCTTTCATTCTACTCTTCAATGGCATTAAGTCTTTCAAGATAAATGTGTAGACACACAGCTGAAAGGAAGCCTTAGAAAACCTTCAGGAGGACTGGGAAACAGCTCATTTAGGGGAGTATTTGCCTCACCCACATGGGGACCTGAGTTCAATCCCATAACCTATGTGAACATCCCAAGTGTAGGGGTACTTTTGCGTTTTGAGCCTGAAGAGAGGGCAGCAGAAGGGTTCCTGGGGGCCACTGGCCAGCCACTGTAGTCTAAGTGAGCTTCAGGCCCCTTCAAAGGAAATTCCTGAGGTTGACACCTCAGGTGGTTCTCTGGCTTCTATACACATGTGCACACATACATGTGCTCTGTTTATACAAGAATGTATACCTGCACATACATCGACACACATGAACATGCAAAGACAGACACATACAAATACAGTAAAAACACATCACTCAAGGTCAAGGTACTCAGGAACTAAGTGGTCAAAAGAGCAGTAACTTTGCACAAAGGACAGGAATGCAGGCCCATACCATCCTTTGAAATGGTCAGAGCTGGACTCCCAGCTCTCACTAGTGCCCCGTTGGTGTGCTATGGACCCAGTCTGGGTGGTGACATTCCAAAGGGCTCTAGTGTTTTCATATGGAGCAATAGATATAAAATATAACTATGAGGAAAGTGCTTGGTTATTTAAAAAAAAATATGAGTGTTGGACTATTTCCAGAGTACGTGCATTACTTAGAAAAGAATTGCCTTGTTTTTGTCCAAAGAGATCTTGGCCATAGCTCTGGTTAAGACTTGTTTTAATTGTCTCACTAGTGTGTAACACTTGCCCATTCTTATCCAGATGTTTCTGTTTCAGGTGTAGGAGGAGAAATGCCAGAGTTGAGAAGACATAGAGACACAGTTCTTTTTTAGGGTAGGAGATGAGTGACAGGGAAACCAAGCTTAGGAAGTGAGATGAGCCAAGCCCAAGTTCTGAGTGTGAACCCTGCCTGCATCAAAATAAAACGCTATGGGGGCCCAGAGGATAAATGCCCCTATAGTCTTGGGTATTTGAACACTTGTTTCCTTGCTAAAGGAAGCATGCCACTGGGGGCAGGCTTCAAGAGTTCAAACCTCTGGCTACTTCTGATTTCCTTTCTCAGCTGTGTGGGTCACATTTGTTTCTGTCACTGTATCTGCTGCCTGCTGCCATGTTGTTCCCATCACTATGGAGTATAACCTTCTAGAACCATTAAACTCTCTCTTCCTTTTTGCTTTTGCTAATGGTGTTTTTACCACAGAAACAAAAAAGTAACTAATACAAGCCTTATCTTATTCAATACTAAACACTGCAAAGTAGGTAGAGTACAGGTTATACTAAGACTGGACCTCAGCCTGTAGATCCTGATCCTTTGGGAGGTCCAATGACCCTTTCACAGGGGTGACCTAAGACCATATTACATATTAGATATTTACATTATGATTCATAACAGTAGTAAAATTACAGTTATGAAGCACAACAAAAATAAATTTATGGTTGGGGGTTACCAGAACTCAGGGAACTGGATTAAAGGGTCAAAGCATTCAAAAGGTCAAGAAACACTGTATTAAGACTTCAACAGAAGATCTGAAACTGATAGAGAAAACCCCTCAGGATGTCAGCATAGGCAGTGCACTGGCTGGTTGTGTGTGTCAACTTGACACAAGCTGGAGCCATCAGAGGAAGGAGCCTCAGCTGAGGAAAAGTCTCCATGACATCAGATCAGCTCTAAGGCATTTTCTCAGAGAGTGATCATGGGGGAGGGCCCAGGCCATGGTGGGTTGGTGGGTCCTGGGTTCTATAAGAAAGCATCCCAGGCTGAGCAAGCCAGGGATGCAAGCCAGGGATGCAAGCCAGGAAGCAGCACCCCTCCATGACCTCTGCATCAGCTCTTGCCTCCAGGTTCTTGCCCTGTTTGAGTCCTGCCCTGACTTCCTTTAGTGATTAACAGCAATGCTGAAGTGTAAGCCAAATAAACCCTTTCTATCCCAACTTGCTTTTGGTCATGGTGTATCATCACAAAATAGACAGGCAGCATGAAATCCTTCAGAAACATGGTAACAGAGAGTATGCACATGAGAGGGCAGTTACCAGCTAAATGAAGACATGCTCACAAAGTGATGCTATTTTCTTTATGTTGCACAGGACAAAGTCTCTCTTTAAACCTGGTACTGATCAATTCAGCTAGGGTGAATGTTCAAAGGGCTTCAGGAATCCACCAGTCTCTGTTCCCCAACCTTAGCACAGGGGTTACAGATGTGCCACTTGGCCTGGCTTTCACAGAGGCGTTAAGGATCAGACTCAGGGCTCCATGCCTGTGCAGCAAGGTCTTTACAGACTGAATCACCTGCCCAGCCCCAGGGGCAGCTTTGTGATATAACATGAGAATGGCTGGTATCTGAAAATGAGATGAGAATTATCTATCTTCCTAGCCAGTGTCTGTGGGAATGAGAATTCCTCAGACACACCTTGCAAGCAAGCTCTTCCTGAAGAAGGGTGTGAGGGGAACAAGGAGACCCAGAGGCAGCTGAACAAAAGGTGTATACTCTAAAATTCCCCTAAATATACTTATATGTTATATAATTATATGCATTATAAATCTATAATTGTGGGCTCTTGGGGTTCTACTATGGCTACTATGACCTCAGAGGCTATAGTGTCATTCCAGATTCTGGTATGGTCTCAATGGAACATGGGCTGGAATGGGCTAAATGCCCCTGCAATGGTGAAGCTCAATTAAATTGCCATTCTTAGTATACTTGGACTATTTATCTGTTTCTACCTCATCTGGATGTGTGCACAGCCTGTACATGGATCATATGTTAATTTATTATCTGAGTAGTGGTTCCTTAGATTACAGATGTCTCTTCCATTCCTTGGTTAACTTTTCACTTTCTTGATTGTCACCTTTGAAGTAACAAAGTAAAGCAAAACAAAACCTTAACCTTTTGATGACTTTTAACTTGTTTCTTTGTTGTTTTTGCTCATACTTTTGATATCTTAATAGCAAATCCACCTCAGGAAGGTTTTTGCCTATGGTATTTTCTTAACTTTATGCATTTAGGTCTTGGGAGCTTCGATGCCTTATAAGCAAGACTGTGTACATGGTATTACTCTTGCACTCGAATATCTGGTTGTATCAGAAATACTTGCTGCAAAGACAAATTCCCCCTAAAGCATTCTTAAAACCCTTTCTGAAAATCAACTGAGAGTAAAGGTAAGGATTTGTTTTCTAGACTCTCAATTCTCCCCGTTGCTTTGTATCCACCATAGTGATGGTGCCACATGATGTTAATTTCATGCTAAGTTTTAAAACCAGAAAGTATAAGACTTCCAGGTCCATTATTCTCTTTAAGATTGTTTTGGCTGTACTGAGCCCTTTTTAATTCCATGCAAATTTTAGGATCAGTTTGCTCATTTGTGCAATAAAGACAGATGAAATTTTGTCAGAAATTGCCTGGGGAAACAATTGTGGGGTATCACTTACTTAAAACATTCCAATTCATGAAAATGAGATGTCTTTCTGTGTGTTAAAGTCTAGCAGTTTTCAGGTTACAGGTTTAGATATTATTGTTGAGTGTTTTATTCTCTTAGGGGAATTAGGGGAGTTAGCCACCTTTATTGCCACTGTGACATAGTAAGAAGAAAATTAAGGGAGAAAGATGTTTATTTGGGCTCATAGTTGGGGTGCTACAGTCCACTATGGTAGGAATGCACACAGCTAGTGGGGCATGGCTTATTCGTATCTGGTGGATCTGGCAACAGGGTACTCTAGCCAGAAAGAGAAGTAGATGGAACCTTTAAGATCTGTTCCTAGCAGCCCACTTGTGCTAGCGAGGCCATAGATTTCAATGACTTTATCACCTTCCCACAAACAGTGTCACCAGCTGGGAATCAAGTGCTCAAATAAGCCTGTGATGGACAAGTCACATTCAACACATAACATCTGCTAACTAAAACCAATTTCTTAATTTCATTTTCAGGTTGTTCATTTGCAACACACAGAAATCTGATTTTGCTCATCATCTTTTATCTTGCAATTCCATGAGATTAATTCAGTTTCCTTAGTAGATTCTTTAGGAATTTCTAAATACAAGATCATATTGTTTGCACACATAGAATCCTGCCCCTTTCTTGAATCCCTTTATTCCATTTCTTGGGTAGATGACCTGGCAAGAGCTCAAGGACAATATTACTCATAAATGGCAAGGGCAATATCATGTCATGCTTTTATCTACTGGGAAGCCTTCA
Organism: Sigmodon hispidus; assembly: GCA_004025045.1. Classification (NCBI taxonomy): domain Eukaryota; kingdom Metazoa; phylum Chordata; class Mammalia; order Rodentia; family Cricetidae; genus Sigmodon; species Sigmodon hispidus. The sequence goes on along the minus strand of PVIH01009258.1, from coordinate 73,468 downwards.
GGCTTTTTTGGTTAGTATGATGGCTGCTATGTGTTTTTGATTTTTGATGAGTTATTCTGCCAGGCAGTTTGTTTCTTCCTAGAAGTATATGTATTTTATGGAAGTTATCTAATTTATGACAAGCATCTCTTCATGGTATTTATCAACCTTCCCTTTTGTTTCTATAAGATCGAAAATAATGTCCCTTCTTCCACCATTTTAGAAACTTGAATCTTTTTTCTTGTCCAATACAGCTAAAGGTTTATCAGTTATGTTGATTTGCCCATATAATCAATTTCTGGTTCTATTGTTTTTCTCTGTTTTATTAATGTCTTCTTTCATTGTTTTGAATTTTGTTGCTTTTCCAAGCTGTTGATTTTAAATTCTAATAAAAATGATTATATTATTTTATTTTAAATTTTGTACATGTAAGTGCATGTGGGTTTGTGCATGTGTGAGGCTAGAAGATGGTGGCACTGAGTCCTTGAGGCTGGAGTTACAATAGTGAGCCTTCTGACGTGGGTGCTGGGAATTCAACGATGGTTCTTTGAAAAACTTATTCATCATTTCTGAAGCATCTCTCCAGCCCATTTATAAGTTTTTAAAAATGTAAACATGGGCTCAGTGGTTAAGGGCACTGGTTATCTTTCAGAGGACCTGGGTTTAATTCCCAGTGCTCACATGGTAGCATGTAGCCATTTTTAACTTCCAGGGGATCCACCATCCTTTTTTTTGCCCCTAAGGGTAAAATATACAAGTGGTTGGACCAATATCCACGTAGGCAAAATATCCACACACACTAAATAGAATAAATGTAAACATAAATTTAAAAAATGTAAAATTGTTAAACTAAGAATTTTCGTCTAGACTGTTTGCAGTACATTTTCTAAGTTTTGGCATGTAATGCCTTCATTTTTGTTTATCTCAAAACTAATGTTTCTGTTAGAAAGTATATCACTTGATTTCTACATATTTATGACTTCTCAAAGTTTCTTTCTCTTACTGATTTCAAACTTCACTCCACTGTGGCCCAAGAACACACCGTGTTCTTTGTTCCAACAGTCAGGTTCTACTCTTTTTCATCTATAGGATTGTCCAAGTCTTCTGCTTCCTTTCCACCTAATTTTTCAAATCTACTCTTGAAACTTGGTGTAGGAGGCTCTTGTAATACCATATTCCATATCTCCCTTTATTTCTGTCATGTTTTCTCTAGGGCTTTGTAACTAAGTGCAAACATTATGTAATTGTTACATCTTCTTGACAGATACTCCCATTATCATTACAAAATATTTCCACCTCTTCTAACACTTTTTTTTTTTAAACCCTAGGGATTAAACTCATGGCTTTGCATATGCTAGGTAGTGTTGTATCACCAAGCTGCATTCTCTAACTCAACATATCTTTAAAAATCCATGTTTGATATTAACATAGCATCCATGCTTCTGTGATGGTGTTAACTGTCAACTCAACATAATCTAGGATTACCTAGAAGGTATGCCTTTGGGAACACTTGTGAGAATCTATCTAAATGAATGCTACCTTCTAATCGTGTCTGTGAAGGATTATCTGGATTTTGTTAATTGATGTGGAAAAACTCATCTTAATTGTGAGTGTAACCATTCCCTGGGTAGGGGCTCCTGCAGGCTGAACACTCATGGTCATTGCTTTCTGCTGTCTGTGACAGCATTGACACTAGCTGCCACCACAGTGACCTTTCTACCATGATGACTATCTCTTTGAATTCTGAGCCAGAGTAAAGCATCTTCATTTACATTGCTTTTTTTCTGAGGGTATATATGTTTGTGTGTGTGTGTGTGTGTGTGTGTATGTATATATATGTGTGTGTATATGTGTGTGTGTATATATACAGGGCTATACAGGCTTCTATATAGAATCCTATACAGGGCTACTATGGCTTCTGCTTGCACAATTCCCTTATTTTCATTACATGTCTATAGAAATATAAATTTTCAAGGAGAAAAGAATGATTATTCTATATCTATAGACAGCTGGCCAGTATGGAACTTAAGAAAACTCATTAGATCCCATGAGAAGTAGACTGTTCTAGAATTTGCTCACCATGCCCATTAGTTTGTTTTGTTTTGAAACTTCTTCAACACTTCATTTTGTTTTGTTGTTGCTTTTGTTTTGTTTTTATATAAACTCTAGCAATTCCTGTTTGTTTCTTCATAAACTTCTCCAGCAATTCTTTCAGTTGGAGAGCTGTTGCCATGCTCAGTTTCAGAGCATTTGTTCCACAGTTTGATGTTTCTCTTGAACCTGGACGACATGCATTTCCTTCTGGTTTCAGATGGGTGGACGGCAAACCAGTAACATGCTCTTCTCTGTGTGTGGTAGCGCCTTCAGAACTTGTGCTCTCCCCGAGGTCTCGCCAGGTCTCCCAACACTCCGTATGTGAAGCAGCGATAGAAGGCAGGGTCGGCAAGCTACTGCTCTCAGCTGTCTGTTTGGGGGACACCTAAGACTCCATTTCATGTTGCCTTGCATTTTTCCTGAAATCATTATGTAACATTAAGAGGAAATATCAAGTGTTCCATTTTATTATTTGGATAAGGTAGAGAGAGAGAAGGGCCTCTTGGATACCCTGCAGAGTTTATATGGCAGTCATTTCCTAACAGAAGGAATTGGTTACCTATGAAACTGGTGTCTGCAAATTCCCTTGTTGTCTGTAATAATGGAAGGGAGGGATACTCAAGCAACCAAGGCAACACTGACATCGCCTTTTCTTCCTCTGTCTCTGCTTTTCCTAATTGCGATAAACAAGGAAAAGTTTCAAAAGTTTACCATTTAGCTGGAATGTAAGTGAGGCCCTGGAATCTGGATAGAGTCTGAAAAATTTCTGGCATCCAGTTAATATAGATTCATCCTCACCATTCACACATCACTAAGGCCTAGTGTAGACCAATGTTCCCACACCTACATTTATTGTTTTTACTTCAGGGGAAAGGAGGAAAATTCTTTCAAGTTTCACAGTAGCAAGAAGTAGATTAAGCAACAGCATCTTTCCCCAATTGCTCCTGTGGCTTAAGATACATTTCAAGCTTCTTCTGAAGTCACGGTCTTCCAACCCCGTGTGCGTGTACATGCATACCGCAGAACACACTTTAATAAGAAATTGTGGTATTCCATTTAGTTTTAACCAAAAACAAGGCTAGCCTGGTTGAAGGTAATTGAGGAAGGAACACAAATTTAAAAACCAAACACCCTTCTCTGCAGATGACTATTCAATCCAATTGCAAATAAATGTTCTTTTCTGACTCACCCTAATTCAATGTACAGTACACCATGTACTGCCTGGGAAGAAGTTCAAATCAATAAATGCTATAGGGAAATATCTAATAACTTGGAATAGCTTTTCAAGTGGCTAATAAGCTCTGAAAGGCTGCAAAAATGTTAAATCTGGTAATGTATGTGTTCTGGGCTCCAAGTGGAGCCCAATGCACTGTCTGTGGCTGGGTCTCTAGGGCTGGCATACAGTATCACTCTTTTGATGCCAATGACAGGGCTTTCTTCCCGCAGACTGTGGTCAGCAAGGCTAAGGCTGTTGGCCACACTCATTACAGCTGATCCAATCTGTGATTTCTGCCTCTCCTGCCAATAGTGGGGCCAGGTTTGCTGATGTTTGTGTTGGTGTGCAAGATTCTGGAGAGGGGCCATCTGTCCTGTGTCTGAGTGGAGATTCTATACGGCAGGAGCTGGGAGAGACATCCACAGAGCCAGGCACTACCTTAGAATAAAGAGGTGCTAATAGTGTGCAGCTGGGAAGGCCAAGGAAGTTGTTGGGAAATGGTGGAAAAAGAAGGTCAAAGAAAATTAAGAGAGCAGAAGAAAAAGGTAAAAGCAAGGGAAAAAAGACAAACACCTATGTTGTTTTAAAGGTCAAAGAGTAATAATAACAGAAAAGGTCTTCCACTGTGCCAGGCTCATCAGCAGGTTCTTTTTAGCTCTGTTAATAAAGTCCACAGTGTTAGTTCTTTTGGCTCTATCCTGCAGTTATGCCCATCCCATTCTAACAGACATTTGTTCTCTAGGACCCACCTGGATCCACATCACACCTGATGTGCAGAAGCTGCCTTTTTTACTTGTGTGTCAGATCTCTTTCTCTTTTTAGTCCCAAGTTTCTGAGATCAGGCTCTCCATTTTCCACTTAAGTATCCCAAGTCCACATACTACAGAGCATGCTCTGCAACAGATCAAACGTTACTGTTCAAAAGTATATATTACATGTTTAAAATGGATGCATGCTATACACACATTTACATATACATGTATATGTATATGCACATGTGTACATATACATGTATATAGTTGTGCATAGATTTGTATGCATATCTTGCTAGGATTTGCAAGATTTTTAAATTCTATTATTGGATACATTTCTTGGGTTAAACAGTAAGTAATATTTGCAGGCTTGTGGCAATTTATTTTCATGTGCCTATCTTAAACAACATTAAAGGGTCAGATAGTCCAAGAATAAACAAACTAACAAATTCAGTCTGGAACAGCCAGCCAGGATTTTCTGTGCAAGCCCTCCAGAAAATTCCAGGTGTTGGTTTATCTTTTCTCAATTTCATTTTCTCTTCTGTTTGTGGAAATTCCTCTCATTCTTTATGTTGGATTTATTTGACTTTATTGTCAGAAAGGGACTGGAAGAGGATGGGATTTAAAAAAAAATGTGGGAGGGGGATGTAGAAAATGCCTATCATGTTACAGGTGTGTAAGACTATCCTTCCTCTCTAAATACAGAGTCACTGAGAAGGTGCCTGGTGAACAAGGGGAGGGCTGATGAGCAGGAAGTGCACATGTTGCAGAAGGTACAGTATATGATCATGGTTGTGCTAGACCATCAAGCAGGGAAGAAAAAGTCATCCAGTATTGTATCTCCATTCTGAGACAGGACCTTCAGGGCACAGACTCTCAGTGAATGAGGTTCCAGTACCTCAGTGGTCAGAGTAGGTAGTGATGGGCAGCAAGGCCAGCAAACTATTGTGGGCTAATGAGTTCAGCAGGGAGAAAGAATCTGCTCATCCACAAAGGGGCATCTACAGCACATTCCTTCTTCATTGAGGCTCAGGAACCGTCATTGTAAGAGGAGGTAGAGCCAGAGGTTGGAGAGAACCAGGAACAGTGTGTTCTGGACATGACAGCTCAGCTCTGCTTATTAACTCATAGGGGTTGTGATTCCCTACATAAGTAAATATTTAGCCTGGAACAGGCCCGTGAGCCTTCCCTCCTAACAGAGGGGCTATAAACAGTTGATGGGCTCTGGGGGAAGGGAGAGTCTTCAAGGGTACAGTCTCTGGAAGGCTGACTGAGTATATGGACAACACAAATTTTGGAAATTAGATTAGTAGACAATTTTTTAAAAGATGGTATAATATTAGGAGGGATAGAGAACAGGTAGATCTGGAAGGGATTGGGAGGAGAGTAAGGAGTGAGTTTATCAAAATGCATTGTATGCATGCATGAATTTTTCTTTCTTTTTTTTTTGAGACAGGGTTTCTTTTTGCAACAGACCTGGCTGTCCTGGAACTTGATCTGTAGACCAGGCTGGCCTTGAACTCACAGAGATCCTCCTGCCTCTGCCTCCTGAGTGCTGGGATTAAAGGTGTGCACCACCACTGCCCAACTTGAACATTTTTGAAAATTAATAAAAATATTATATTAAAAATATAGTATAGAGGGACAGAGTCAGAGAAACAAGTTCCCGTGCATACTCACTTGATTACATTTTATTTATCTTTAAGTTGAGGAAAATGTTAGAGAGAAAGCTAATGAATAAAAAAAAAAATCTTCTAACGTGTCATTTTGGAGTCAAGTCTTTATTTCTGTCTTGATTCTGGGCCTGTTTCTCTGTATGACTACTAATTTCCAGTCATTTCCTCAACATTATCAATGAGACACTCACTGGTCAACATCAGTGCTGTTCCATATGAATGAGCCATTCATGTCATTTGAATTTTCCAGTAGCTATGGAAACAGTGAAAAGAAACATGGATATTTCATTTCAATAGTATAGTGTAGGGCTGGTGCTAGAGTTCAGGGGTACAGCACTGAACAGGCATATGTGAGACCCTGGACTTGGTCCCAGTACTCAAAAACAAACACCCCAAATTTAAAAAACAATACCAGGGTCAGTGAAATGGCCCCGCAGGTAAAAGTGCTTGCCACTCAAACCTGAGAATCTAAGTTCTACTCCTTAGAGTGGGAGGAAAGAAACAGCTCCCCAGGAATGTTTTATCACCTCCACACATGCTCTGCTTTAAAAAGAAATAAATATTTAAAAATAATAATAAAACAGACACATGCTTTTCCCCAACATATTTAAAATACTCTGGATGATTATGGTCCATACAATTCTATTTCATATTATTAAATTATCTTACAGTCTTTGCAATCTTAAATTATTGATATTTATACTTTCTTTTCCTTTGAAATCTGTCATTTTTATTCACATATTTTATGTGTGCAACAAGTTGTGCCTTGGATCAGCTGCTGGATATCACATTGAATGGTACACCCATAGAGCATCATGGTAGAATCCTCAACTTCTGGCTTAGCAGGCTACACACCTGGCTGTGATAATGCTCTAATCCCAGGTCACTGTGATGGGCAGCGGCTTTGACAGTAATTCCATTCTTCTAGAGGAAATCTGTCCTTTCTGTGTTTTATTTTAGAAGCTGACCAAATATATCTGTGGAATCTGAGGGTCCCCTTGTGTCTCTCTCATTTCTGCATCTTTTATTTTCTCAATATCCAGCTGCTATGGTCACCCTGAGCATGTGTGGGAGTTCAGCCCAAGGTCAAGTGCAAAGAGAAAGAGATGAATGCTCCCAGGATGCTGGCCTCTCCTAGGATTTGTTTGTTTGTTTGTTTTAAACTCTAGTAGTTGAGGATTCAGTCCATGGAAGGAAGGTCAGTGTGCCTGGGATCTCAATGAGGAATGGTCATGCCCCATTCAGGATCCTGGTACTTCAGAGATACACCTCTAAGTCCACTGCAGTTCTAGCTGGGCCTAAATTCCTTATAAGTTCATGTTTTGGATGCTTGTTTCCTAACTGGCGCTGCTGCAGAGGGAGGCTATGGAACCTGTAGAAGCTGGAGTGTAGCTGGTTAAAACACATTACTGTGCAGAAGAACTTGGAAGGCCTTAGCGTGGTCCCTGGTTCTAGGGTTCTTGCTGATACCTGTTCTGTAGAGCCCCACAGACAGCGTTACTACATATTCTAACCATTACCACAAGCTGAGCTGCAATGCTGTACTTCCTAAACTAGTGACAGGGCTGCAAACCCTTGGAGACCATGAGTTCCAATCTGTTCTCATTGAAGCTGTTCCTAGCTGATGCTTTGTCATGGCCATCAAAGGCAACTAATACAGTGTCCCCATCACAAGTGAAAACTCCACATGGGGCCACTTTGGTCTCTTATTCATAGTCCTCACTCCAATTTCTGTCTGTGTGCTATCTTTCAAGTAGTTGCTTTTTGTGTTTTCTCCAGAGTTCTTTGTCATTATCTGCAGCTTCATCACTAGAGAATGTAGACCTGCAATTGGCAGCTTTTAAACCCTACTCCTTAGTGTTCTACAGAGGTGCCCTGGGCCTGCTGTGGAGGAGTGCCGACTAAGTAAATGTTCTTATTTGGCTTGTTTTCTGCAATAATTTAAACCAATTTAGATGTTAAAGTAGTTTGTAAATACTGATCAGAAAATCTGATTCATGAAAGCACCCTCAAGGATTATTTTTAATCCCCTTGAGCCTATCCTGACCTGTGTCATTATGAGCTCTTTACCCCATTTCTGCTCATTGCTCTAGGACCATCCTCAGTTTCAGGAATAGAGACTGCCACCTGTCTGATCACTGAGTTTTTACAGTTGTTAAATCTTCCTTCTTTGGCTTCATAACTGAGCGAGGGACTGGAGGATGGGCTTCCAGTCCCCAAAATACACAGGTAGAGAAATTTATTGTGGCTCACAATTCCAGGTCCTTAAGAACTCAAGCGGCTCACACCCAAGGTCAAGTGCAAAGAGAAAGAGATGAATGCTCCCAAGATGCTGGCCTCTCCTAGGATTTGCTTGTTTGTTTGTTTTTAACTCTAGTAGTTGAGGATTCAGTCCATGGAAGGAAGGTCAGTGTGCCTGGGATCTCAATGAGGAATGGCCATGCCCCATTCAGAGATACACCTCTAAGATTCCCCAAATAACACCTGAATCCCACTATACACATCCAAGGATGTCTTCTCATCTCCATTAACAAGCAAGACAATGCTTTCCATCCTCAGGCATGCTCACAGGCCAACCTGATCTAAGTAATTTCTCAATTGAAGATATTTTCTTGTGATTCTAGGTTGTGACAAGTTGACATTCAAAACTAACCATCATGCAGACTTTCTGAATGAGTTCTCTCTTATAGCCTTTAGTAGCCTTTATTCTTAATTTTGAAGGAGCTTGCAATCAACATAAGGAACACCACCTACTTATTCTTCTTTTCCATCTTGTCTTAAGCACATGCTAAGAGTTTAACAGCACCATGTCATGGTGCTTCAGTTGGCAACAGACCATGCCATAAGATTACAATGGGGTTGAAAAATTCCCATCACCTCTTCCATATCTCAGTGCAAAGCATCATGTTTGTGGCAATGCTCATGGGAACTAACCTACTGAGCTATCACATTTATTATTACTGGAGAGGGCTGGGATATGTGATACACTTGCCTATGCATGCTTATGAGGTCAGAGGTCAGTATTGGGCATCTCATCTCCCTCTATCACTTTATTGTATATTATTTTGAGACAGTGTCTCTTGGTGAACCTCTCAGCACCTGGCTAGACTGGTTCCAGAAGGCCTTGGGTCTCTGTCTGTCTCCACAAATTCTTCTAGCTCTGGGTTATAGACATACACAGATGTTCCTATCTTTTACATGGGTGCTAAGGACCCAACTTCAGGTCCTCATGATTACACTTTACCCCTGATCCATCTCACCAGCCCCAACACACAGCACAGTACACACTGACAATAACAATAAGTTACCACTTCACGTACTTACTATGCTAAAATTACTATTGTTATTTTATAATGCACTCCTGTTTAAAAATATTGTTCACTGAAGAGAGGTTTGTGTTAGAACAGCCCCAGCCTACCCATTCCATTCTGTTTTATCATTTTTATGTTTAGTGTTCATGTCCTAGGAACAACAAACTATAACACATCTACACAGTTAGCCTCCTTGTATAATAAACATTATGTTGTCTAAATAGGAACTTCTCACAATGAGCGCCCATTGTCAAGCAACATGACTACTTTGAGCAAGCAAAAAAGTCACTAGCCACACCACCAGAATGTGGCATAGGCTGGTCCTGTGGTGTTAACTGTGCATTGCCCTCCTCTCATCCCAGGTGTTGTTATCCAACATGCTGGGTCCAAACCACAGAACAGAGTGACTTACCGGGACTGGCATGGGTGAGAGTTACACTTTCGGACCTGGGGCTCAGGGCGGCTTGCTTGGGGGCAGTCACTGTCATTCACCAGGGTTGTGGTCTTGTTAACAATCCGTGTGCATGATACAATGGTCTTGCGTTCTCCTGGAAGTCAAACCATGGGAGCTGAGAGGTTATGGATGCACATACCCAGAAAACTATTCATTCATGCTTTTGGAGGGGTGTTTGAGTACAATTACTGATCAGTGAGAGAGCCAGATCAGTTGTCAAGGCGGGGAGGTTCTTTTAGGAAAGAGGTGTTTAAGTCATTCAGAGCTGTATGGAGCAAGGTAATATTCTAGAAAAATCTGAGAAAGCAGGAGGATCTTCAGGTCATCTGTGTCCTTAGAAAACATGTGAGTTTCTAAGGTCAATGCTTTACTTTGGGGCTTTTATTTCTATCAGAAATTGCTAATCTTTGGATCTGCATGCTTGAGATTTAAAGTCTATGGATATCTGATCCCAATTACACATGTACATCAGCTTTTACTGAGAGTGTGGCCATCACTGTTACAGGCTTGTTTCTTGGGAGAGCAGGGTGGCTGCTGTGATGAATGTACAGACTTGCTTTGCCCTGGCAGGTACCCTGTGGTGTGGTGCTGATGCCTCAGTGTCATGTGCTCTTGGGCAGCTTTGCAAACCCATTAACCTTTCTTTGAGTGTCCCTACAGGCTTTCAATCTGATGGCTACAACTTTGTCAGGGAGCTGAGTGATGGTCAATAGGAGAATGGCCTTGGGAACCAGCCATGTGGGTGCCTCTTGTCACTCAGTGTCACTGTGACCACAGTATCATCAGTTGGCCACCAAGTGTCTATGTCTCAGCTTCCCCTAGTGGGCCAGCTTGCTTTCTCTCCCTTTGCTTTAGACAACCCAAGATACTGTATTAGTGTCACTGGTATGGCTTGAGTGACCGTGGGGATGTCAAGTACATCCTGGACTTAGGTCCAGGTTTCTTTGTAGGATCTGTCTGAGGGATTTGTCATTCAGGGATGGCTAAAAAATGGTGAGTCTGAAACCACATTGTCTGTCCTATGACCCATGAATAAAGTCACATAAAAATATGAAAGCCAAGAGCTACCAAATACAGCTTCAGTTCTGACAACTGAAGGATCTGGAAATCACTGATGCTACAAAGGGACCAGCAGCAGCTGAGACTGGATGTTCAGAGTTCCTAGTGGAGCACAGCCTGCTATGGTTCCTCTGCACTGGGCTATGTCTACAGTAGGTTGGCCCCGAGGAATGACTGGCCACAGTTAAAGAGATACAGGCATTGGGCCCCTAAAGTGGGAGGGTAGGAAGCTATCAGCACAGGGGACAGCTGAATGCTCCAGGACAAGAGATCTCCTAGAAACGGTGTAAGGCCAATGGTGGCACCTAGAAACTGTGCTAACTGTCACAGTTTGCAGAGGAAAAGCATTCAGTGTGAGCAGTTAGCTGAGATATATAGGAGGGAATTCGGTTTTTTTATGTTTTTTTTTCTTCTTTATTTTGTATTTAACGAAAAAACAGTTACATAAATTTAAAATGAGGAAGAATTAACAATAACTATAAAGAGGATAAGAATCATAAGCATGGCTTATCAACGGTGGTAATGCAAATAAGATTGCTACACATATATTTACTTGTGTTCAGCTTTCCCTCTGAAATTTTTTTTTCCCATCCCTGTATATCCTTATTCAAGGTCTCTTCCCCCTCCCACCACATCTGGTCATTTTTCTTCTCCATAACTCCCCATCCCCTCCCTGGGCAGGGAGCAGACAGTCCTATGGTCCCACTGACCCAATAATGCTTGATCAGTCTCCACTTCTGGCCAAATCCAGTTTTGTCCCCCCTCCCTCAAGAGTGAGTCTGGTATTCCTATAGTTGGAGTGGGGTTCGAAGGATCAGTCCAGGGTGTCTCTGATCCCAAGCTGTTCAGTGGTTGTGGTTTGCCGCTTGGGCATGTTTGGCTTTTTTTTTCTTGTTTGTTTGTTTAGAGACCACTAGTGAGTGAGTACATTCCCTGCTTATCTCTCTGAGATTGTGATACCTCAGGAGGGAATTCTTTATCAAAATATGGGCAGCTTACCAATGCCCCTTCTTAGCCCTACAAGTAAACGTGCCACCTCTGCTAACAGAGTCCCTTGTAGTGTGGCAGTCTCCTTCGGCTCACTTGCAGTCTCCACAGTGCAAAGTGTGGGGCAGTCATCACTCTTTAGAGGTGACAAAGTACAGGTGTGGATAGAGGGGTGAGGTTGTCTGCTGAGGCTGGGCAGAGAGATGCGGAGTCAGAACCCACTCGAGGTGTGCTCTGCCAGACCCAGAGGACTCTTCCCTTTGTGCCCTGAAGAGGATGGCTGTGGCAAAGTGGACAGGGTACTTGTGTATGGTTGAGGTTTTTTTCTGGTGTCATACCACCAAGCTGGAGGTTTATTTCTATTATCCCCAGGGGCATTTTTGTTTTTATAGTCACACGGCTGGCAAATCTCTTCTGCTTGGGCTAAACTCCAGGTCAAGGAGCAGTGTGTGCTCACTAACAAACCTGAGGTAGCTGTGATGACCTGGCCACATGCTCTATTGAGATTTTCAGGACTTAAGTTCCTATGGAAACACAAATTCTCTATTTCCACACTGATTGGACTAGTGCAGAGGACCCTAAATTCAGTATTTCTTCTGAAAAGCTGTACCTCTTCCTCCCCTGCTCCCCACCTGCAAAGCTGAACCCTCCCCCATGCCCCCACCTTACCTCCTCCACATTGCACACTGCACCCTTCCCAACCACTGTGGGTCCAGAGAAACAAAGCATCCTGTGGCTTGACCGGCTCACTCTGGTTTTCGGTACTCTGGTTTACAGGTATGGTGTATTCGTAATGAATTCCATAATTCTGGTCATGAAACAACAGCACCTGGAGCCATGAGGAAAGGTGGGCCTTGTTGAGAAGGGGCAAGCCCCCACAGATGGCTAAATGTGTAACCTGAGTGGCTGTGGCTGCATCTTTACTAGCCAGCTCTTTCCTGAAGATCAAAGAAGATTGAAGCTAGAGCAGTCTGTCTCAGCATCAGGTTCCTCAGGGACCTAGCTGTTGTGTGGGGTGAACACACTATTATTGGTGAGTTCTGTTCTTTTCTACTGAGGACCTGTTCACAGGAGGAATTTGGGGTGGTGAACTGCAGGCTGTTTGTATCATTTTTCTACAACAGGCAGCAGGGTTCATGTGCCCATCAACTAGTCCACAAAGTTGTGCTTGCCATGGGAAAGACACAAACACACTGCTCTTCCCTAGATAGAGATCCTAGGGCAGTGCTAAACCATTACTTTGAGTATAAGCTCAGTGCTGGCTCGTTTATGTCAACTTGATACAAACTGGAGTCATTTGGGAAGAGGAACCATCGACAGAAAAATTTGGCCAGCGAGCCTGTGGTGCCATTTTCTTAATTGATGACTACTGTGGGAGACTCAGCTTATTATGGGTGGTGCCATCTCTGAGTGCTATAAGAAGGTAGCTGAGCAAACCATGAGGAGCAAGCCAGTAAGCAGTGTTCCTCCATGGCTTCTGCTTCGGTTCCTGCCTCCTGATTCCTGTCTTGCTTGAGTTCCCTCAGTGACCGACCTGGAAGTGAAAGATGAAATAAGTGCTTTCCTCCAAAGCTGCTATTGGTCATAGCAACAGAAACACTAACAAAGACAAGAGCTGTCCTCCAGATGGTCCTTCCATCACCATTAATTGCCATACCACAGTAAGTATACTTGGAAGTAAGTCAGGCTCAAGAGAAAGATACAGTCTATGACAGAGGGATCTGGGGGAACCTAGTTGAGGGATGCTGAGGATGTCTGCATCTTGGTACTGCTATGGAGCCTGAATGATGACTATACCTGTTATAAGGCAAGAGACCTGCCTCATAGTAGAACACCAAGGGTAGACAGAAGTATATTGAGATCTGAGCTTCCCTGTGGAGGCCATGCTTCAGCTTGGGGACCATGCATCTAAAATCCTAGTGAGAGTTTAGAATGAAAGAGCCTGTACTTTGCCTGAGAAAGACCATGACAAGCATTTTAAGACCAGCAGTGCCTGACTGACTTTAGATATAATGTAGACATGTATGTAGATGCAAAGCAGAGCTTTCTGTGGGAGATGGACCTGGCTGTAGTCCAGTGAGTGTCCTAGAGCTAAGTGGTGAGCAAGTTCATTTCCAGCCACAGAGGTTTGGGAGAAGGAATTAGCAAGGAACTAAAGGCAGAGCGCACAGTACACCTGCCTAGGCTCAGGCAGACCAGGATGGAAATGTCAGGTGTCAGGAGAGAATTGTTCTAAGGCTTTCTGGGCCTACAAGGTTGAGCTAAAGGACAGGGATAGGTGTTTTAGAAGTAGATCCTCTACATTTTTATTTCTCTAGCTAATAGATTGCAGCCATGCACTTGGAGAAATGCTTCCTGATAAAAAACCAAAATGAAACAAAACAACAACAATAACCCACCCCAAAAGACAAAGACAAAAAAAGCTAAGTGACTGTCTTTACAAGAGATTCTTACTATGCCAGTGTGTGAATGAGATCAGCAAATGGAGGTTCCACATGAAACCAGGATCATACACAGCCATGCGTGATTAGTGTAGGAATGTGTCTAGTTGGTTTCAAATGTGATCTCTAGGACTTAGTAGGTACCCCTGATTGTGAAAGTAATGTACACATCCCAGTTTGTGGACCATGGCTTTCTACACTGAGGCAAGGGAACCTTGATATGATGTGGAGTGAAGAGCACATTTCAAGGGAGAAAGCAATTAAATATTAAATAAGGGTTGAAAATCCAGGTGGTTGTGAGATACTTTCTCTGATTTCAGTTATGGTCTGAACAGCCTAAGGCAGTATACAGGCTTCATTGTATTGAAGAGCCATTGATTTAGAAGAGTTTTGGGTGAAGGACTCTATATACATGGCAGTGCTTGTTGAGAAGGCGAAGTCCTGTACTAACATCAGCTGGCGTTTCTGCACAGGCCTTATCTTGTCTCTAGCCCCCTGTCTTTGACCCTCTGAATATTTGCTTTGAACTCAGAGGAGTGGTGGGGGTTTGTTTAACAAGCTTTGAATGGAAAACATCTCATCCTAGAGAATGGCTCTGAGACAGGTCCCTGGGTGCCAGAGATCTACTTGCAGAAACGATCTCCAGTGCAATCACTGGCAGATTCCCAGACAGTTTATGGCTCACATAGAAGCTGACTGGCTGTCAGCTCTGCAGAAACTACAATGGGGTCAGCACCCTCATCAGGACACACTCAACACCCGCAGTAGGCATGGCCAGAGGATCTTCTGAGTGTTAGCTCATTTCCAGGGGCACAGACGGGAGAGAAGAACTTCTGAGACTGGCGGGCCCTTGGAGACAACATGTGCTTTAATGACACATGAACAAACTGCCACAAACCCTGACCCAGGGTGCTGGAAGCAACAGGCATCAGCTAGAACACACAAGGCCTGCATTTAATCTTTAGCATCCTCACAAAATTATCTCTAATGGGGTGTTGTCACACATAGCCCATGAGATAGCTCAGACCCCAAGAAGGCAGCCGTGGCATGACACCCTGGAGGTCTTTGATACTGAGCCCACATTTAAGTGGAAATCACAAAGTTCCCAGGAAATAAGTGATAACATTGACAATCCTGGCTAGCCTGAGTTTACAGGTTTCCTAAGGACACCTGGGAGGTAAAGAGATGATGGAATCTCATTCTTTCCTGATTCCCCAGTGCTGGCTGGAAGCAGAATCTGGCCAGTCTGAGTGGTTCCATATATTGCATCCTCAGTTCATTTGAAGAAGATGCTTTCACCTATGGGTTAGCTCTATGAATGCTTGCCCTCTGATGTAAAACCAGGTTCTGAGCACAGCTGTGGCAGCTAGTTTTGTGTCAGCTTGAGAGGAGGAAGCCTCAACTCAGAAAATGTCTCCATAAGATAGGGCTATAAGCCATTTTCTGAATTAGTGATTGATATGGGAGGACCCAGTCCATTGTGAGTGGGGCCACCACTGGGCAGGTCATCCTAGGTTCTAAAAAAAAAAAAAAAAAAAGCAAGCCACAAGCCAGAAAACAGCACTCCTCCATGGTTTCTGCTTCAGTTTCTGCCGCCTGTCCCACTTCGTTTGATTCCTGCCTTGGTTTCCCTCAGTGCACTGTCACTCTGGATATGCCGGCCAAACAGATCCCTTCCCAAGCTGCTTTTCTATCATGGCATTTTATCACCACAATGGAAACCCTAAAGTATGACAATGACCATTAATTTAATGGTCCCAGCTGTCCCTGGCTGCCAACCCATGTGACTGCACAATTCCTTCCTAGAAGCATCTCATTTTGAAAATGATAGGTGCTCTGCTAGTGAGGAGCCAGGAGGAGATTCTGGGGTGGAACCCCAAGGTAGAAGGAATGAGACCAAGAAAGAGGTAAAGGGCTAGGAAGACAGCTCAGTTAGTAATGTGCATGCTCCAGTTAGTTATATGTGTGCTTCAGCCAGAAATGTGCATGCTTCTTTCAGCAATGTGCACGCTCCAGTCAGTAACATGAATGCTGCAGTCAGTAATATGCATGCTTCAGTCAGCAATGTGCACGCCTCAATCAGTTATATGTATGCTTCAGTCAGTAATGCACATGTTACGGAAGCACAAGGAGCTGAGCTTGAATCCTCAGCACCTATGAAAAAAGCCAGGCATGACATCATGACTGTGTAATCTAAGAACTGTAGGTGCAGGCAGAGATAAGGGAATTGGTAAAGATTACTGGCCAGCAAGCCTAGGCAAATTGATGAGCTTTAGGTTGTGTAAGAGATCCTGTCTCAAAATATAAATGTAGACAGCAATTAAGAAAAGACATTGGCTGCTGATCTCTAGCATCTACACACATGTGCACAAATAAGTACCAGAATGCACATTTGCATACCTTCAAGACCATATTTGTTTGTCATATACACACACTATATAAACATATCACACATATGCATATAAACAAATAAATAAACAAATGAAAATAATGGTAAAGATAGAAAAGCTCTAGTAGCAAACTATTAGGAACCAGAGGCATCCCCTTCCACTCAGGTCATCAGAAGAAGACTAATAAATCTACTAAGCAAATGTCCAGGGCCAGCACTTACCATCAGATGCAGTGGCACTGTGGTGGGTCCCCTGGCTGAAAACTTCTCCCACAGGCCTCTTCTCACATAGCGGACGGTTGTCCCTGCGATCTGGAACTCTCCGGGGAGCTCTATCTTCCAGTTGCTGTTGATGGACCTCTTACTGGAGTCTTTGAGGGCTAGAAGGAAATCGAGCATTGGAGAATCAGCATCATTTAGCCAATCCTCACAGGGAATGTGGGGGTCCTGTCTGAGTCAGAGGCCTCCATGAGGGCAGGCAGGAATCTGCTGTGAGAAGACTGTACTCTCTGGGCACCAAGGACAGAAGACTGGTTTACAGAAAGCAAATTTCTCTGGTTCACAGGAGAAAGAGCTGTGAGGGTTGATGGCACATCTTCCAACACAGCTGCCTGTCTCAGTGCTGATTCCTGTAATGGGATTGGGAAGATGATGAGACAGGGCCCAGACCATAGCAGGAAGGAGAGCGCTTCCCACCTGATCACATACTTGTCTTGGAGCTTTGGCAAAACTCATCTATTCATTGGAGATTTAAAAAAATTAAGTATTAGTTGTACTATTTTGAGTTGATTATGTGTAGACCACACGTATCAATAATTACTATTCTATATTCCACACGTAAAAGAGAACACACAGGACTTTCTGTGTCTAGTTTCCTGTACATTAAAATCTCCTACAGTTCCATCCTCTTTGCTGCCAAGGACAGGCCAAAGATGGCCAAGTGACCAACATCATGTCTAGCCTAGTTCTGCGCACGCTCCTTATGTAGCTGAGTGACTGAACTTCTGGTCTTCCCTGCTATACCTCCCTAGTGCTAAGGTTACAGGTACACAGCATCATGCCCCATTGATACAGTGCTGGGGATTGAACCCAGGGCTTCCTGCATGCTGGGCAAGCACTAAAACAACCAAGTTACATCCCCAGCACCTTAAAAAAGCTTTCTTTAATTTCTATTTCTATGCATGTGTGTGCATGTTCCTTCGGGAGCTCATGTGCACTGTGTGGAAGCTGTGACCCATGGATCAGAAAGAGCAGCTGGTTGCCAGGAATGGAGCCATAGCCAGTTGTGAGCCACTATGTGGAAACTAGGAATTGAAGCGGTGTCCTCTATAAGAGGATAAGTAATTTAACCCCTGCGCTATCTCTCCAGCTCTATTCCCCCATCTGAGATAGAGTTTTGCCCTGTAGCCCAGGATGGTCTTAACTTCACTGCAATTCTTTGCTTAACCACTCTGCCAAGCATGATACTTCTTTAAATGCAAATATGATATGCGCATAGCTTATAAATATTAAAAGACCAAACAAGACAACTCCCCCCAACCCAAACTCCTCACTCCCACAAGTCATCATGGTGATGATGTAAACCAGCTCACCTTCATAGGTATGAGCTCAGCAATAAAGCAAGAATTAGCAAATGGTGGTGAGAACAAGGAGAGAATCTTTCATGGTGTGGCTGGGAATGTACCTTTCTCTGGCTATTATGGAAAATTCACAGGAAAAGCATAGCTCCAGCACAGGATCTGGCTTCCTCACTTCCAGCAAATATTCACAGGAAATAAAATCAGCATAGTGCAGAGATGTGCTACAGCAATACTCAGAGCAAGCAGAGCATAGAGTCAGCCCAGGTGCCAGTTGATAGATGAATAAAGAATATGTACAGTATGTGCATAGAATGCAGCATTATTTAGCCATGAAAGAAAATGTAAGCATTTATTCATTTATTATAACCTCCCTGGGCCCTTGGAAGAGCAATGTAATTCCAGTGTCCCCCAAGGTTCCTATGCCTGCCACAATGGGAAAGCTAACCTTCCTTTAAGAAGTGACGCTATTCTGTTACACATTTATGCATGAAAACCCTGCTACTCACAGATGTGTTGACAGCACTTGGCAGCTGCCAGGAAGGGTCAGGGCTTAGCTTGGGCTGAGCTCTGAGACCCCACACTCTCTTACACCTCTGATGCAAAGCTTACGGGGGTAAGGGCATCCATACTGCCACCTCCACAGTACAGACTGGGGTTATAGGGCCTTCTTGCTTAGGAGAGCCTTCTGCCGCCAAGTTCTGGTGCCTCTGCTTTTGTTATTGCTACTGGTGAATCTACCTACGCTGGTACTGAGTAGTTGGCAGATGACTCAAGATGACAGGAAGTCTCATGGTCATTCTGCCAAATGAAATTCTCATATACTCTGGTTCACAAATGGAACTCCCAACTTCTCCATGTCACTTTGGAGCCACCATTTATGGTCAATAGTTTCAGAGACTTGTGTGTCCTATGGTCTGCCTGCAGACACTAAACAGCCCACTGGTCACCGATTTGGGATACAGAGACTCAAAGAGGTCCCTGGAAGCTGACTTTGCCAGCCATGCTGGGTCAGAAGTCGGAGGTCTGCTCAGGCAGCCATAGGTACGACCTTGGTTCTCTGGTCTCTGTGATGCTACAGTCCCAGCAAATGCAGTGGGGAGATTAATGGGCAGGCTGAGCACACACCCCTGGGCCACTGTCTCCATCCTGCAGTGACCTGCACAGGTGGCTCTTTTCCACCAGCTCCCCATGTACACCTTTGTAAGATGTTTCAGGTGACTTAAAGAATGATGAACTCCAAATCTCCCTGGCCCATGCCCCAAGTCTGACATGTGGGAGGAAGGGTTGGAAAACAGTAAACATCTAGATGAGAGAAAAGTCACAGTTAGGGTTGGGGGACAGTTGCTATAGTAAGCTGCTGAGTCCCAGGGGGAGCCACGATACAGTGGCCTTGATGGGAGGGATGCAGGGGAAGTCAATAGAGGCCCTGGCTGCACAGCCCTCATCAGAAAAGGGTCCTCAGCAAAGTGGTGTTTTCTGCTGGGATTTCTCAGTGCAACCAGAATTTGAAATACGAACTTCTGGAGCCCGGAGATGGCTTCTAACCCTTTTGACTCCAGTAGGAGTCACTGAGCAGGACACAAGATTTCTAAGTTCCCTGTTCCATGCAGAAAATAAAAATTAGAATTAATGGCATGCCTTTCAAAAGGGTGAAACTTGCGTCTCAGGTCTATTGAGACATTTGAGAGTGAACAGGCAGCTTCTGTGTGGAGTTTGCTGCCACCTCTTGTCCCCTTGGGCTGCCACAGGAGCTGCCCCCCTCCCTTATGAGTGGGCCCAGGCAGGGCTCGGGGGAAAGGGTTGCTGCTCTGTTCAGGAGCTTGTCCTAAGGCCAATGTATACAGCATTCTCATTTTCTTAATGGAGATGCTGTTCCCTCAGCTCCCAGGCATCAAATCCTTTTTGTCTATAAGCATGTCAAGAACCAAATCAGTCTGCAGTCGACAGTAGAATTTGGGGACTCAGAGAAGACTCACCAAGGTGACCCAAATGATCATAAATACTCGAATATACAGGAAATAACAGTTCAGAGCGGAGAGAAGCAAACTCCTCCAGTCGCTTGATTTCATCTCAAAGGTCTGAGGTTCTGGTTTATTGAAAAGATTTCTCTAGCTGCTTTTGCCTGGACCAGAGGCTGGATGTTTTAAATCTCAGTCCACAACCAAGGGTGCAGCACTTGTGGACTTTGCTTCTATGCTTTCAACTGGTGGACAGACTTTTTGCAGGGTAACACAGGGACAGATGCAGCTTTTATTTGACCACTATTGCAGAACGAGGTCTCTGCACAGCCCAGAATATAATAAGGTCATATACTGAACATCCAACCATTTTTATCTTGGACCCTTCTCTAAGTGAATATTTTTCCTAAAAGTCTTGGGACTTTTAGGCACTGTAAGAGAAGACAATACATGTTCCATGGAGCAAGGAAGGACATTCCTTGTCAGAGCTGCCTTGTGGAGGCCTGCTCTCCCCTGGCTACATGTTCTCTTGGGGCTTAGAGAGGGGTGCAGAAGGCCAGTGTGTTCGTTGCAGTTCTTCCATTTCCGGAGTCAACTAGAAGACCTGACCCACAGGTCTATTCCTGGCGCTGTGTCAATTTTTTTTTTTTCCACTAGGAGTCCAGCCAGCTCTGTTCTTAGCCATGGATACAAACTGTGGAGGCATTTCCTGTTCCAGGTGGTTTTGAGCAGAAAGCCAGCCAGCGTGGGCTGAAGGTAGGCGGGGGATAAAATTCTTCAGGAACTGCTCTCAGCAAATGTGAGAGTAATTCAGAATTACACTGGGTTGACATCCAAAGCTCCCAACCCTGAGTGGAAACACGGCCTTTTGGAGCTGACTCTAGAAACATAACGAGTGTGGACCACCTTCAAGGCTTGCTCCCGTCCATGTGCCAGGGCCTGAAATACTCGGATTATGAATCTGGGGTAAGATAAGGGGATCAAGATTGGCTCCAAGATCCCACAGAGGCACAGCACTGCTTCTGGGAGCCAAGTCTTTCAGACATTTAGATCAATCTTCTTGGGAATCAGATTAGCTTCTCTGCGGTGCAAACAATGAAATGTCACCTCTGTTAGTCAACCTCTGGTCTCAATTGAACTTCACTGGCAATTCTGAGAGGCTGCAGACTGCAGTGAATTCAGCTGGAGTGAGGAACCAGGCGTGCAAATGGGCCCCTGGAGGCTTATGCTTGCTGTCTGTGAATCCAGCCTAGCAATACTCTGCGGTATTTGGGGGTGTGTGTGTGGGGGGTCAGGTCTCTGAAGCACAGCACTGTCCAGTGACTGGGAACCACAAACATGGATCTTCCTATTCTCCTTTGCATGTGGCCTCTAGGCTTCCGCAGTAGAGTTGACAGGACCAACTGTGACAGTGAGCCGCTGTCCCCCCAGGCTTTTGTCTTGACCCCATGTGGGTTCCAGTGAACACTTCCTTTATATAAAGGCTTAGATATTGAGGGTTTATGGATCCTGATGTTGTCCTCTGCCATGTTTACACATCACAGGAAAGCAGAACAGGGAGAAGCCTTATAATTTCGTCTAGGGAAGTGGGATGGACCAGGCAGTTTGGGTGCAGGGCATCTGGGGAGCCCAAGAATTCTACCTGCTAAGTACACATTGCTGCTTTATGGAAGAGCTGGTGTGGGGCACTCAGAGCTGGCCCAGCTCTTACACCCCTGGATTCATAATTCTGCAAGAAAAGGGTGAGAGTGGGGCCTCAGTGCCTACCTTGGGAGTAGAAACATGGTTCCCTGGCACAATGATGCATTTCTAGAGCACAAGTTAGGAAAAGGAAGTTTTAGGGTGACACTAAGTGGCAAGATTTTCAGTGCTAACACTGTGGAAGTTGATCCAGTTTCCTTAAATGAACAGAAAGGGGTGGAATCTCTGAGAATTTAGGAAAAACCTACCACTCTGGAAAAGTTGTCTGAAGCATCACAGCCCATTTTAGGCATTGTTCATAAGCATGATCCTGTGTGGAGGCGCAGAACAGCTGGGGCAGTGGAGGAAGCATGTGCTAGGCTTGGTTGGGACATGGGCCTCTTCCAAAGGCAGATGTGCAGTGTGCCCTGGAGCATCTCCTCAGCAAGCACAGCACTGTCACTGATGCTCTATAATAGCATCATTGTCATTATCTAAGGCTCTACGTCATAATATAGTCTTCATTAACATGCATCTGCTAGTTTATCTTGTCTGTCCCATTAGAGTTAACCCAAGTTGTGACCATTTCTAAGAAAGGTACAGAGACTTTTATATAATCTAAAAAGCTAGGAATGTGGTCAAAGACACAACTTTTTTCTATCAGTGTTAAAAGTTCAAATAAAAGGTTTCATGGGCAATTTTGACTAACCCCAAATACTGAGAAATTATACCCCCTCCAACACCTTGTGACACAGGCTGAGAGAGACTAGAAGATCAGCCATGTCTAGCTTGAAATTTAACCCAAACAAGGATCATGGGGTTTAGACTGGCCAAAAATATGAGTGACAGTATTTCTATGTTGGTGAACTAAGAGCAGAACATCCCTGAATCCCTAAGGAGTGTTCGTGTTCTTCCTGAGGCTACGAAAACAACACTTAATTGTTCAATTCAGTGCTCTGATTCCCTGTTGCTCAGGACTAGGCTGATCTTTGCTGAAAGATATGGCAAGACTGGAATCACTCAGAGGGCCTCCTTTAGCTGAGAGGTGGGGATGGCGGTTCACTGAATCAGTTCCTCTACATGAGACAATGAGCACCAGTCAGGATGGAATCCAGCTCTACAGACATGGCATAAGGTAGGTGTATGTGCTCAAAGTCAGCAGAGAGTTGATTACTGTGAAGTTAGGTACCCAGAGCTTACCAAAGGCCAGTACTGTTCTGTATTTCTATTCAGTTTAGGGCCATTCCATTCCCTCAGTAAGAAGCATCTCCAGAAAGCCCGCAGGGGCTTACTGAAGGATGGGTCATGGGCCTATGCTGCTTGGGCTAACTGTACTGGACTCTTCAGGAGTGATTTTGGGAAACATATTTTCCTAACACCTCATGGATTACTCCACATTTTCATTTTCCATCCTGTCCAAAAGTGATGGCTCTAATTGGCTCTACCCTACCCACATGCCCCAAACATACCATGGATCTTGCTGCCAAATGTGCTGTCCAGGCCATTTTGAGTACTTACAATGAAAGTACAGGTGTAACACTAGGGTTAACCTGGGAGAAGGCAGATAAAGAGTGCATATATACAGCACTGACAGAAAGATGTAGAACCAGAGCTACAAGAATCCAGTATGAGAATCAACTTTTAGAGAAGTGACATTGTGTGAATAAGTTTTGTTTTACCCAGGAAACTGTGAGCAGGTTTATCTTCTACCACACGGATCCTCCGAGCTCCAGCTGGAATGACAGCAGCTTCAATATAACCTGTGATAAGAAATGACAACAGAAGCACAACTCAGTCCTGTCAGAAGCCCTAATCAATCCCACATCTAAACTGCTCAACCACGCCCCCTGTGGTGAGTATAGAGACTGCAGGTTGACACAGGCTGAGAAATCAAACACCAACTCACATGGAATTCTCTCTTCTAAGCCTACAATTTGTTGGCCATTCAGCTAGAATGTTCTACTGGTATATACTCTATGTTGAGTTACAATTCCCTCTCTAGAACATGTATCTTTAACCCCCCCAAGCCCAGTCCCTCTACAGAGGGCAAAGAAGTCAGGATATGTGTGTGTGTGTGTGTGTGTGTGTGTGTGTGTGTGTTGAAAGTGTGATGTCATTTGGAAATAGGAGAGTAGCACATATATTTAGCTAATATGACCTCCTATTGGAGTCAGGAGGGCCTTAATTCAATATGACAGAATATCTTTTTAAATTAAAATTAGATTTACTTATTTGTTTATTGTGTGTCTGGGGGAGTACCTGAGTCACACTGCATGTGCAGATGTCAGGAAGAGACTTAGAAACATCAGTTCTCTCTTCACACCACGTGGGTTTTAGGGCTCAAACTCATGTTTGGTGGCAAGCACCCTTACCTGCCGAACAAGTCCAAAATACTTTTGAAGAAGGAGGGATTTGAACATAGGTATAGCACATGCCATTGCCTTCAGGACATGAAGGTAGAGACTATAGTGATGCTTCCACACACTGAACAGCACCAGAATGCCCACCACCAAAAGCCAGAGACCAGACAAACCCCACTCACACCTTAATCTCAGACTTCCTGTCTCTAGGCTAAGAACTCCAATTCTATTGTTTCTGTCACTCAGCCAGTGGCACTTTGTTACAGCTGCCTGGACATGTGTGTTCTGGTCCCACACATCTGTTAGAGGCTCCTTCATGTTTTCTTGCAATTTGACTTTCCTCTGAACATCCACAGCATCATAACAAAAAGCCAAGAGATTTATCCTATAATGAAATCCTCACTTCCTCTTGCTGGGCACCACTTCCTGGCACCACTGCCATGGTGATGATTTCTGTGACCATCATGCATATACTTTTGCCTGCTTCCTTGATTATTTCCACGTAGTGTGGAGGCTGTGCTTGTCATGGCTGTTTATGGTGCTGGAAGTGGGTAGTTAGAGACCATTCCCGGTGGAAATGCCTGGCATCTGTCAGGAAGTGAGTCAGGAGATGATAAGTTTACTGGGGAAAGTGTGTCAGTAAGTGGCCCAATGTGGTTTTGGGATTCTGGAGTGCAGGCTGGTATTCATTTACATCTGTGCTTAGGTTTGAGACTGGGGTCTGCATTTACCTCAGCCTTGGTAAGGATGCTGTGTGTCCCAAATGTGATCATCAAAACACTAGAGGGTCTTACATTTTAAAACACGCTTACAGATTTCTAGGTAAAACTAGAAAATATCTGAAGGGATTATTTATATATTGATTTTTTTTCACCATACTGATGCCCTTTCATTATAACAACAATGCTCAATAATTAAAGCAATCTAATCAACCTAAAAACTAAAATACCACATCACACTAAAAAAAAATATTTTGATGCTTTGTCAGGCTTCTCAACATATCTTAGTGCATATAAACATACTCTCTCTCTCTCATTAATCTAATGCTGTTTGTACATTCTTGCAAGGTATAAGGAAAATTTAAAATACAGCCAGGAATTGCACATTCATGTAAAGTTAAGCAGGGCCATGTATACTAAGTAACAAGAACATCGTTTGGCAAAGTTTAGAACAACACATCATCTAACCCAGTGGTTCTCAACCCATGGGTCATGGCCTCTTCGGCAAGCCTCTGTCTTCAAAATATTTACATTTATGATTCATAACAGTAGCAAATTACAGTTATGAAGTAGCAACTAAAATAATTTTATAGTTGGGAGGGTCACTTCAACATGAGGAACTGTATTAAAGTATTAGGAAGCCAAGAACCACTGATTTAAACCATAGAGAGTACAAATACTGTTTGATTGCTCTTACAAGCTCAATGGATACGCAAAAATAATGGATTAACTTCACTGTCTCTATATAACATAAGCTGTTCAATATCTAGGGGGAAAAAAACTAACTTCCCTGCCTTATATATGACAGCACCCTGTTCTCACAGTAAATATCTTTTTCAATGGAAAAGACTTATGAATGCTAAGTGCTATCCATATTTATTTATTTATTTATTTATTTATTTGCTGATTACAACAGGAATAGATACACTATTCGGCATTCCAGTATATGAAAATAAGGTTAATTTCATGGGATTATATAATGGAAACTGTGGTGGAAATGTTCTCTGTATGATGTAAATAAAGTAACTGGTTTGGCCTATGTAGAGCACCGTAGAAGTGGGTGGAGAATCAGAGGACAGACAGGTAGAAGGAGGGTGGTGTTAGTCAGTCTCCATCCGGCCCCGAAGAAGACAGACATGTAAGAGATACAGGTGAGCCACAGGCCATGTCGCAGACAGATTAATGGAAATGTGTTGAATTAAGATGAAAGAGCTAGCTAGTAATGTGCTTAAGACATGGGCCAAACAGTATAAAGTATATAAGTGTCTTATTCATTTCTTTGGGGGACAAAAGCCGCCGCGGGTCAGGTCTGAAACCTCCAGCCCCAATGGGCGCGGGAAACCAACTACAACAGGAAACAAAGTATATAACATACACTATATATAATACAACCATAGTAGGGCAGGGAAAAGATACAGCTCCAGTTTGGGCATGGTGCTATACACCTTTAATACCACACTCAGGAGGCAGAGGCAGTCAGATCCCTATGTTCAAGGCTGGTCTACATAGTGAGTTCCAGGCCAGCCAAGGCTACATACTGTGACCTTGTGCCCCAGACCAACAGAACAAAACAAAACATACACAAGCACATCCTTGGAGGCCCTTCTTCTTTCTTTAACCCCTCCGATTAATGCCATCATTTTATGAGTCCATGAAGCAAATGATCCAGACAGGAACACCTGTGACTACTCCAAGTTTTATTCTACTTATTTCCTAAGCAGTTCTTGATCCAAGCAAGTGGACAGTGAAGAGTAACCACTGCACAGATCCAGGGCTCATGCTGCTTCTCTGTAGTTACTAGGGTTTATATATAGACGTGATACAGTTCTAATCACACCAGCTACTTGTGTAGACAGGTCTGTGAGGCTGTAAGAGACAGGATAGTAAAATAGGGAACAGAAATTTTCCCTACCTTATAGTGTAATTTGTTAGAACATGGGTTTACACATACCAGCAAAGTCACTTTTATGATAAAATAATTTCTATTTTTTAAGTTTACACAAAATACATGGGATAATAGACTGTAGGATTCTTATGAACAGTTGAATCTTAAGTACACTTTATCTCATATATCTTTTTTATTGGAAACACCTTTATCAATTTGATATATAGTCACTTATATATGTTCTTGCACATATATCTGGATAAATATAAATACATGTAATATTTATATTTGTCTATATTATAAAGTGTCAAGAGTAGCATTATAATGCAATATTATATTATGCTACAATATTTTAATAAATATTTTCTATTTTAGAAACATATGTCCCAAAGGTCATATGCATTATTGTATATATTCCTGCTTCCTGTTTTTGTTTAAATTGTTAAGTAGTTGATGTAGCTATTTCCTTGGTGATGAAGATTTATACTGGTATAAAATAATCAGCCTTGGACCACAGCCATGAGAGATGAGCTCAGGTCACCTCCCTGCCTTCATTTCATGACAGCCAATAAAAGGCTATTTGATTCTTACCTCTGCTCAAGTTTTTGAGATATAAGATGAAGCAAGATGCTACAGGAAATGCTGCCTACACTATGGATTGTGGAGATTATGTGCATGTGGGAGAATTTAATCCCTTTGAGAGTGGGAATTCAGGAACTCTAATTGCATATGGTGGCAGGTTATTGACCTGTGTATATTTCAGGGAAGAAACAGACATTGAAGGAATTCAGTAAAAAACACTACAGACATTTCACCATGGAGTCTGAGTTGATGGCATGGCCTGGAGCCCAGAGACCAAACTTGATTCACTGCCTCCAGTAATCAAATTTTACATTTCAGTTGCTGATATGAAAGTTAGATTATTTACTTCAGATCTTCAAGATAAAAGTAAATATAAGGTTTTGGGGGTCATTCAGATTTCATTAATGACTTGGTATTCCATTCCAAGGAAGGCCATGAAATCAAGAGTAAGTGATGACCAATCTGAAGGATCTGGAGCTTAGAAAGAAAGCAGGTGACTCATTTTCTTCTTCCCTCTCCTGGGATGAGTGTGTCCTGGCACCCTGAGGAAACTTTTAAGCTGATGGTTGCAGAGAAGACTGGAACAATCTAGTTTTATGATCTAATGACCCAACAGGCAATTTTATTTATTCAGCTACAACAGACACATTAATGTCAGCACACTGGTGTTTGAAAAAACACCTTTGAAGTTGGTGATGTTGCAGGAAATGATTGGATAATTTGGGATAATACTTGGTCCTGTTATCCTCAAGAGAAAAGACCTGTTCTCAGGATGGAGCTCACTTATTTAGCTGGTCTGCAATTAGGAAAACTTATTTGCAGTCACTGGATATCCTGGCAAAATGGCAAGTCAGTTTTAAATTCATCATTTAGGACACTCAGCTCATACTTAATGTTGGATGTGGATTTTTCCTGGCACAGAAACTATGTGAAGTTGGAGAAGACCATAAGCTGTTGTTTTAGGTGACAGAAATATAATTTCTCTCTGTAATTTTGATCCTACACTTTGTATTTTTGGTATATATTTTTGGGGAAAATCCTTATGTTTGTATCAAATATGCTAGAAACTTAGAAATGTCTCAGTTGTCTTAAATAATGAAGACTTCTTGAAAAATTAAACAATAATAGTGTTAGAAACAGTGCTATATCATGGATAAATATACACATAAAACTTCAACAAGATATCAGCAAAGCTAGTTAAGCAACATCTAAAAAGAATTATATACTATGATCCAATATGTCTTACCACAGGAATGCAAGGCAATCTTCCATATTAATAAAAAATAAAATCTACATGATTATCTCAGTAGAAACAAAGAGAATGCTAGGAGTAGAAAGGGAATATCCTCAGCACAATAAAGGTTATTTACAAATCTCACAGCATAACTAATTTCAAAATACTGAATGCTTTTTTCCCCTTAGGATCAGGGATTTTTAAAAAGCATATCTTGCTTGCCTTTTCTATTCTACAATGTACTGCAGCATTTTGGACAATTAGGTGATAATAAACACAAAATAAACACATAAATATATCAATACATGAAAGACAAAGGTATGAGCAAAAGACAAAGGTAGAAAGAAAAACAGGTAAGATATATCCACTTGTAGATGCTAACCTTATATGCACAGCAAATCCCAAGAATAAAGTAAGGTAACTATTAGAAGAGGTTCAATGGTTAGATGATGTGAGATCAACTATAAAAATCAGCTGAATTATGAAGGAACATTTGATAAACTGTTTAAGTACCTTCAAAAACCAATAAAATATTTCAGAATAAATTTAAGACAAGATCTGTAAGTCTTCTACATTAAAGGCTACAGCACATTGTTGAGATATATTAAGGAAGATCTAGGTAATTAAAAAATATCCTATGTTCATGGATCAACAGTTTAATGCTATAACAGCAAAGGGGAGACAAATCCTGGATTCTATCAAAGCTTAGCTTGTCATTCTCCATCATGGGCAGTGTGAAAAGTCAATTCATAGTATTGGGATAAAATAGATGCTAGTCATTTGTCTCATCAAGAAACTGCATGAAGAATATATAAATAGCACAATTCAACAAGAAAACAAACATCCCATTTTAAAACAAGCAAAGATTTCAATAGGCATTTCTTAAAAAACAATACAGACTTGGCCATTCTATATGCTCATGCAAATATGTCATGTGTCATTAAGGAAGTGCAGATGGAGAGGATGATGAGGTACCACATCATACACACTGTAACTGCTGCATCAAAGGGCAGTATACAGAGTACTGGTGAGCCAAGGGAAGGAGTGGAACTTGAATGCACAGGTCATTAGAATGCAAGGTGCCTCAACCACTTTGGGAAAGTTTGGAAATTTCTCAAAAAGTAAAGAGAATTTTTTTTTCTGAGACCCAATTCTATCCCTAGGAACATAGCACAAGTAAAGTAAAGGAAAACAAGTGTTTGCATAAAACTTGTACACAAAGTCGTAAGACCAATGTTATTTGTGACAGCAGAACAAAAACATCAAAGAACAAAACAAAACCTAAACCTGATGAATGTACTGTAAGTGTGATCTATCCAAAATAAAATGCAGTCATACGTGGCAAGAAAAGAAGAAATGTGCTGTGTGTTGAAACAAAGATGAACTTTGAAAACACTATACTAAGTAAAAAAAGCCACACCACCTGCTCATAACTGTAGTTATGAAAGTTCAGGCCATGCAAATACAGAATTAGATAGGTAGTGACCTAGGGTTGGAGTAGGAGGGAATTCTAGAAGGGCAACTAATTGGTTTCCTCTAAGAATGCCTCCTTTCTTTAAAAAAATGGCTACAGTTAAAACCACCACCACCATCAACAACAACACACCCACTCCCCATCTCCCCCCACTATATCCCTTTTCAGACTGCACTAGGGTTTTTTTATACCCTAGATATTTCTTAGAGCAATTTGTTCCTTCTGGGGAATTTGAAGAATTATTGGATTCTGGGCATACATAATAGTGAAGTGTCAAAGATAAAACTATTCAGGCAGGGTCAAAGTGATTAAAATGTTTTTCCGAATTTCCATTTAACCCAGAAGCTATACACTTGGGAACAAGAAGAGCTTGTGCAGCTGAGCTATGGTGGAGGTGGGGGTTGGGGCTTGGGGGTTGGTTTGCTGCTGAGGGGTGAGGTTTTTTTTTTGTTGTTTGTTTGTTTGTTTTTCCTGTTTTGTGACTAACAGCTTGATATCAGCATCATGAGCCTGTAGCAGCTGAGGCAGGGTGTAGAGCTGCCTAGGTCTTGATGAGTTGATTTCCCAAATTCCAAAGCAAGGAACATTTGCAGCCAGGCATAGTCACCATGCTATTTTTAAATCCCATTTTGGCATAAGTTGCAACACTGGAAGGGCATCTGCTTTCTGTCTCATCTTGTGTCTCTCCTGGGATGGAAATGTTCATCAACAGTGGCAAGATAGGGCAGATGTGAAAACTAAGACTGGGGGGGGGCTCTGCAACCTTCCTTTTTACTACTGCTTTCTCTGTCCTTTTTCCTATCTATCTCTCTGTCTGTCTGTCTATCTATCTATCTATCTATCTGAGCAGGTATCTCTATGTATCCTGGTTGTCTTGGAATTTGCTCTGTAGACCAAGATGGCTTTGGACTCAGAGATCCTAGTGGTACACCTGCCTCTGTCTCCTGAGTGCTAGAATTAAAGGTGTTAGCCACATGCCCACTTAGCTTCTCCAGTTTTGATACAGAAGGAACCAATAAAGAGAAAGATCCTAAGAGAAAGGGCAGGCTGTGGCCTCTCACTGTATTCTAGCCAGCTTTGACCCAAAGCCGGAAGCCTCTATTGATAGGAATTGTGATCAGGAAGGGAAAGAGTACCATCACCAAGTCCCAAAGCATCTTGTCTCTCAGGTCAGATTTCCCAGGACTTAACAGATTATCACATGAAATTTAACTAAAGGAAAGAATCACTTTGAGAATGCAGAAGATCAAGCCACATTTTAGGGCAAGGAGAAAGGCTTCACCTTAGAGTAATTTTCCATTACAGTTTCAGTCACCAAGCAGGAGGCAGACAATTTTGTTTTGTGAATAAGCCATAGGGGAATCAAGCCTTTGCCATTGTTCTAGGACACACACCATTTGTCTTGAGTGGCAGTCCTAGGAATGGCCCTCAAGTCATTCTTGACTCTACCAGTTAATATTGCCAGTCATATTATTAATATGCCCCCTTGCAATTATGGTTATCTGAATTTTCCAAGTAGTTTTTCTTCTAGAAAATTTGAATTTATAGCTTTGTTGTTAAGCAATATTGACTAAATACTAGGGGGAGGGTGCATCTCTGAGATGTTAGAATAGCAGTATAATCCTGATGGTGTTCTGGGGTTCTTTTTCTATGTTGGATCAAATGTATGGGAAAACAAAAAGATTTTATTTTGTTAAACAAATCATAAGATGTCCAGTTGCTAAGTTTCTGCTTTTCTCTATTGCAAAAATTGTTAATGAGAGTTCAGACTCTTTTCAACTTACATTGGGGTCACTTCCTAAAACACCCGTTGTGAGTTGAGTTGAGAATATCTTAAATCAAAAGTGCATGTGATATACCTAATCTACTGATGGTCATGACTAAGTTCACTGTGTGGCATAGCTTGTTCCCACTGTGATGTTGTGGGAAGTGACAGGTTGCCACAGCATCATAGCAGAGGATTATACCACAAACTGCAAGCCTGAAACAGAATGAGAGCCAAAATTTAAAGCCCAGATCCTATTGAAAATGGGTGGCTTCTCCAGTGCCATGAAGCTGAAAAACTGTGGTGTGAAATATTATAAACTGAGTACCATCTACATTACTGTTTGATGGTGAAGGTGGTTCTTGATTTTAGCTGAAAAAGACTTCTTTGCACTCAAGGAGCCCATGAGTCAAATTTATGCTTTATCTGACCCTTGGAATGTGTGGTCAGTATAGCCAGGTCAGATCAAATCTACTGCCTTCATCCCCACCAGGAAGGCATCAAGATTCCCTCGACAACAGGAAATCTAGTTCAATGATAGGGAGTTCTGAAGCCTTCCCTGTAAGGAAGTCCCTAATTAAGAGTAGCTTCCCTGTCTTAGCATTTCTTGCTAAGGTAACAAAAGTGGTTGATTAGGACACAAAGTTACCCATGGCGCTTCAAGTCATGGCTTTGTCTAGACTCTCAGTTCATGATTCTTTTGTCTTTAATATTAGTTTTAATTTAGTTTTTCATTGTTGGCAATTGATCTGTGTGTGTCCTATATAAGTAGTCATTGGCCTTTGTTTTACCCATGGCTTCATTCATGACTCATGCTTACCAATTCTATTCAGAGAACACTCAGGCATGTAAACAAGAGCCCCACACCAAGCATGTCACCTTCAGGACAATGCCATATAGTCAAACATCTTACATGAGAAACACCTGGGAATCGCCTTTGCCATCACACATCTGGACACCTTCATACAGAGATTGTTCTTGACTGAGAAAAAGAAAAAGGTTGGTTTGTACACATTTTAGTGACTGGTACTGTTTTTCCCAATCACTGTGGAACTAAGCCTTAGTATCATATAACCATGAATTTTCCCTTTGAACAGACATTCCCTATACCTAGTAAAACAATCCCTATACATCTCCTCATATCAACATTCTAGACATTAAATTACACCTTATATTTATTATCTACTAACAATAATTTAACCTCACTTATATTAATACCTTTCTCTTCCCAAACACCACCTTATTATAATCTCTATAATATATAACTCATAACTCATACTTAATTTAAAACCTTCTTATTTAAACAAAAAAATATAACAAAAAATCAAAATAAATTAATAACAACAAAATGCCAAAACAAAAAAAATCAACAAAAACAAACTTCAAAAATAAACCACCCAAAAAAAACCTAAAAACAAAAAACCAACTTTCTCTCACACAAAACCAAAACCTCTCACAAAAATTCCAAACTAATAACACAATTTTCAAACTAATAACACAATTTCCAAACTAATAACACAATTCCAATCTAATAACACAAATTTCAAACATATAACATATAAAACAAAAACTTTCATTTAAAAACACTCCAACACACTACAACCTTACCCCTTCACCTTTTCTTAAACCTTCTCTATTTTATAAACAATTCTCACAAAATAAACATCATTTAAAACATATCTCACAACAAATCAATACCATAATAGTATCTTATAACCATGAATTTTCACTTTGAACAGACATTCCCTACACCTAGATCTAGAACATAGAACTGAGAATGTGGCAGTGGCTCAAATGCAAACTGTGGAAGACATACCTTGGTGTACATCTATCTATATTCAAATAGCAAGACCATGCCAGCCTCTCTGTTAGGAACCCACTGTCTCTTCAAGAACAGAGTACAAAGGAATTCAGAACCTGTCAAGCATCCTGGCTGGGCCTCAATGGGAACTTTGAGCTCATTGCACATTGGATGTCCATGGGAACCAGTCACCTTTCCAGTTCCAAAGAGCAGGATGGAATAAAGGTGACATTAAAATGACAAGTCAATATATGAAAGAAAATCTCCATTGCAGAATATTTTAACCCACTAATAGCCTAACCACTTCAATCCAGGTGAATCATGGCTTGAGAATTTTGAAGTCCATTCATTAGGAAGTTGGGCTGAGTTGATTTCTTCTATCTATGAATAGCTAAAGGCCTTATCTGTTCAGGCCTGGGAAGGAATGGATTGGGGAAGTAAGCATTCTATGCTTAGGAAGCCAGTTCCCCAGGCAAGGCATTGAAGTCTTCCATCATAGGTTTCTTGCTTATCTAGGGCACTGTGTACACCTACTCTAGATTCTCAGGTCAGGGACATTTGGAAGCAGACCTGGGAAAGTTCAGGCTGGGGTCAGGCTTTATGTAGGACCTGGCAAAATTTCTGCATTTGATGTTGGTTTATCTCTCTATATGGTGTTTCTCTTTGATACTCACCCTGAAAGATGATAAGACATTCCTCCTATCATGTTTCCTCAGAGCTGGACACAGATGAAAGTTACCTTCCTATCTATACAACAAGATTGGCAAATCCACTTGATTGGGGGTCACTGAGATGCTACATGACTGGGACCTTCATAGAAATTCTCTGCTGAGTCTCATTCAAATATATGGATTCACTTTCAGCCAGAGGTGTCTTTTCCCTACTCTGGCTGCCATTTACTTTTAAATCAGCATTTATAACTGGTCTATATGCAGGCCTTGGCATAGTGCCCCACCTTGTCTGATATAGAAATGTATACATGCCAAAAAAATCTTCCCTGGGTGGGAGAAGCATGCAGTTGACATGTCTGTATTCTATGTTTATGCCATCTAAAATATCAAATCTTATGCAGCCAATAATTGCTCACAAGTAAATGAATATCACACAGATATTTTCAATAAGCCAAACCCACACTGACCTGACATTATGCTCACAGACTTTAGTAGTAAAGATTTAAATGTCAAAACAAAAGTAAAACCCTGCCTTGTGATTTAAAATTAGAGTATGACATTTGGCAGCCACTTGGAAGTGACAAGTTCATAGGTAGATGAAGCTAATGTTCACTTGCCTCCTCTGAAGGCTTGGTTGGAGGTCTGTACCCCAGCAGCTAGGAGCAAACATATGAAGCTAAAAGTCTTGGTGAAACAGTTACCCCAAAGGAGCTCCCCATGTGACTGTCCTTCCATGGAAGACTCACTTCCAGAAGCTCAACTTCTCCAGGAAGAACAAGATGGATCCCAGCACTGGGGAGATAGAGACTTGACAAAGTTCTGGGGAAGGAGAAAGCATTTCCCTAGGACAAAATGAATGCTTTTGTCCTAACCTGGCCTGTCTGACACCTGAGCTGTTATGTCCTACATGGTACAGGATTTCAAAGATTGTGCTAGAACCTTCCTTAGTGTTTTACTGAACTGACCAATAGGGAGGGATGGGCGTGGCTCTGCTCAACCCATTTAATGCAGAAGGACATAGCTCCACTCAGTTCTGATTACTGAAGGACAACATAACCTTCAGTTTAAATGAGGCTTCTGTTGTGATTGTTTTTGTTGCTATTGTGTGTGTGTTTGGGCACACTCGTGTATGAGTGTGGACATGCCTGTTACAGTGTGCACGTGGAGGTCAGAGGACAAGTTCCAGGAGTCAGTTCTCTCCTTCCAGTGTGGGATTGAACTCTTGCCATCAAGCTTGGCAGCCTTTACCTGCTGGGCCATCAGGATAATTCTAAATAAGGTTATATTTACCCAAAGAAATCAATACTAAATAGTAACCCTTTGCCAACTGTGGAGGCCTTAGTCCCAACTGCAATAAATACATGAGGCAAATCCAAGGTGGCCAGAGAGGGAACGGTATCATATACACCAAAGCAAACAGCAGAAATCAGCCGAGTTTAGAGCTGTGCTGTTCACAGAAACACTCACTTAGTGTGTGTCTGTGAGTGTGTGTGTGTGTGTGGTGTATACATGTATGTTCATGTGCCATAGTGTGTATGTAGAGGTCAAATGTCAACTTCTAGGAATTGGTTCTCTAGTTCCACCATGTGGGTTCTGGGGACTGAACTCAGGTCACCTTCTTAAGTTTTGTGGCAAGTGCCTTTATTGAGCCATCTCTCTGGCCCTGAAATTCTGTTTTTAAATTTAATTTTGCATTTTCAATTATCCCTGAATTGCTTCCTGAATAGTGTGTCGCTCTCATACTTTCTAAATGCATGCTACTGTAGACCAAGTGCTCTATCTACCTGGGAAGGCATGTGCAGACTTCTGTCTTATCCTATGGGCTGTTCTGCGGGACAAAGACTCGCAGCCATGGTTCTGTTTTCTCATTGGCTCAAACTGAATTGACATGTTTCTATGCAAAGCAATTTGTAGAAATTAGAATAGATGTTTTTTCAGCTCAGATTTTCCCAGTTCCCACTCCCCAATAACATTACTTTGGTGATGTTAATGAATGAATCATTAAGGCTTCCAGAGGTTGCTTTGTAGGCCATTTGCCTATCTATTCTTCCTCATGATCTCCCATGGATGCATTCAGTACCCCACTGAATGTCACAGATTGATGTCCTCTATGACAGGAGACCAACAAATCACCCCTGTTTCTGGACAAAGCAGTCAATGGCTAGAAAGCTCAAGAAGACTCGGCATCTTATAATATTACATACAAAAAGTCATGCAGCTGTTAGCACCAGGGCAAAGAAGATGAAATAATACAGCATGTGTCAGTGGTCCCATAACCACCACAGCCCTTGGGCCCATCACTCACCTGTCCCCCGGGAGTGGCTAAAGTCACCCTTAACCACACGGCATGTCTTGCCTTCTCCACTGCAGACACCACATCTGTCTTCCTTGGCTGCAGACCCGATGATGCCATCACAGCCAATTTTCTAGAAAACCAAATAGCTGGGTTTTAAGACTCAGTGATACTTTGAAGCAGATGCCATTCAGAAGTTGTGGGACTGATTTTGCTGAGAGGCATGGTGCCTGGGGGTTCTGACACATTTTAATTATCATTAAATTAAGAAGAGGAAAAAAAAACACACCAGAATTAAGATCAGATATTTGCCTTTTCCCCTTTTTATGAATTTATCAAATGTATTTAAAAACATGTATTATGGAATAAAGGTCTGCTGCCATAAAGCACCTACAGAAATATTATCTACATGTCTCTGAGAAGCTTGGACCACTTCTCTCTGTCTCCTTACAACAGAAATGTCAGGATGGTGATGCAGGTAGCCAGAGGTGGGCATGGTCATACACTGCTGCTGCCTTACTTCTCACTCTGCAAAATTGCTCAGAGTGAGAGACAGAGGATCCCAGACCATGGAGTTCGCTCAGAGCAGAAAGTGCAGCCAATTTCCCATTGCTAAAATTATATATGAGGTTCTGCATGTCACCTCTGAGTTTCAGGGTTCCTATATGCAGGCTGTTGCTGGCATAGCCACAAACCAGCACCAGAGCTGGCCCTTCACCACAGCCCATTTGTATTATCTGGACCTGCTTTCTTTAGGCTTCCTCATTTCTGTCACATGCTCCTGGCTCTAGGTCTTTCTTCCCCTGGCTTCCTATAATTTTTTTTTATTTATCAAGAAAAATAGTAAATTGAATTTAAAATGCTGATAAGTTAACAATAACTATAAAGAAAATAAATATCATAAGCATGAAAACGACAGCCTACAGAATGGGAAAAGATTTTCACCAACCCTACAAGTGATAGAGGATTGATCTCTAAGATATATAAAGAGCTCAAGAATCTAGAGCCCAAAACCTTGAATAACCCAATCAAAAAATGGGGTACAGATCTAAAAAGGGAATTCTCAGCAGAGGAATTACAAATGGCTGAAAGACACCTGAAAAAGTGCTCATCATATTTAGCCATCAGAGAAATGCAAATCAAAACAACTTTGAGATACCACCTTACACCTGTCAGATTGGCCAAGATAAAAGGCACAGATGACAGCCTATGTTGAAGAGGATGTGGATCAAGGGGAACACTACTCCATTGTTGGTGGGAGTGTAAGCTTGTTCAGCCACTTTGGAATGCAATATGGCTTCCTATCATTTTTAAACCACTCCTATGCTGTCACAGCAAGTCTCTGGTTTCATTGCTGGCTCTTGTCTTGCAATTCAGTTAGGGTTTCCTCATTAAGCAGCTCTGGATGTCCTATGTAAACATCCTACATAGTCGCCATAGCTTCTCCCAATGGCAGTAAAGAGAGGTTTGCACATCAGTGGTGAACACATGCAAGTTAGATAGCCCCTTAGGTGGCCTGTCAGCTTTTCAGGCTGTGGCAGGCTCCACATTCCTCCCGTGCTGCCTGGTGCCATGTTTACCACCTCTTGCATTTGGAAGCCAGGCCTGCAGGGATATTCATGTCAGAACAGCAGCAAATCTGAGGGCAAAAGCCAGACTACGTGGCCAACAGGGCACTTTCTCTCTTTGCTCAAGTCAGTGAAAGGAGTCTCTAATGTTTGGCAGGGACAGACACTTTTCTTTTGAAATGGGAGCTACCAAAAAGTACAACTAAAGTCATGATTTCTGAGTGTTAGAGTTTTAACAACTGTATTTATGAGTCTCAGTGTTCCAAGAGAACAAGATGACTGAACCCAAGGAAACTCCTAATAGTAAGTGCTCCAAAGCCTTCCCATAGCATCTTGATGGCCCTGATGTACCCTTTCCATTAACTAATCTTCAGGACACCCATATCTGAATACTCGAATTCCTGGATAACCTGCTGGTCAGGGTGCTGTTTACTGCTGGAGACGTCAGGGCATGTGACACTTAAGGAGTGCCTCGTAGCATAACTGAAAGCACAAGATGGCACAGAGCTGGCAAGCTAAGCATAGATTCCCGGTCAAGACGGTTGCTATGACACATGGCAGACTAAAGTCAGAAGAGGTCTAGTTCAGAGCCATGTGCTGGAGTGGGCCACGGCAGGCCAAATAGGTATTCGTCTCTCCTGATTCAAATTCTGGATTCCATGACGAGAACTTTTGCCCAGTCACCATCAGCAAAATGCTTCCTGTCATCACATCTAATGGCCAAGGCTTCATCTTCCCCTTCTCTGACCTTCTCCGTAGAATTTGTCACAGTGCCCCACCCATACTATCTTCAGTTTGTATATACTTGTATCTCTGTATTCACTGGGGATTGGTTCTAGAATACTTCAAACATGGGAAGATTGAGATGCTTAACTTCCTTACAGAAAATGATGTAACATTTGCACAGGACTTACACACATCTCTTACATGCATCCAGTTGTCTCTGGGGTACATACAGTAATAAATATAATGTAAATAAATTTTATAATTAAATAATAATAAATTGATATTTCTTAACGATGACAAGAAAAAAGTATGCATATGTTCAGAAAAATGTGACTTTTCTGAAATATTTTGTATCTAAAGTTAGAAAAAAAATCTATAGATAGAATTTGTAATATGGGAGGCTGGTTGCAGACTTCATCCAAGGCAGTTATTGAACAGCTATGATGTCTAACCTAAGAATAAAGACATATAAGAAAGAAGAAAAGCAATGTGAAAAAAGCAAATGCATCAGGATGTATCTCTGTTC
Organism: Sigmodon hispidus; assembly: GCA_004025045.1. Classification (NCBI taxonomy): domain Eukaryota; kingdom Metazoa; phylum Chordata; class Mammalia; order Rodentia; family Cricetidae; genus Sigmodon; species Sigmodon hispidus. The sequence goes on along the minus strand of PVIH01009258.1, from coordinate 34,288 downwards.
TTGGGATACTGGTCTCTCCAGCTCTTGGGACACTGGTCTCTCCAGCTCTTGGGACACTGGTCTCTTCTTGTTTTCCTGGCTGCTGAGAGTGGCCAACTGAGTTTGCGTCAACCTTCCACTTCACCTTGGCTTTCTTACTGACTCACCTTCTCCATAGACTTCAACAACCAAATGTCTTAAACCCAATTCTTCCTCCGGTCTCCAGACACATCTAGTCCTGGGTGTGCTGTGGACCTTCCTGGAATTCTAATGTTGAATTCAGTGAGTCATTTCATCTTCAAAGCTGCTCCAATCCAACTTGTAAATTCTAGTCAGATACTACCTGTATGGCTTGACAATGATCAATCAGCACAGTCACCCTAGCCTGGCAACCTCATGTCCAGATGTGTCTGTCTAGCATGACATTTTTGTCTCCTGATAAATCCCAGGGTCCATTTTTCTATGCTCAGGGCTGGTCTTGGTTCAGAAGCCTTTTGCTCAGGATATAATGAACTATAACACGATTGTTTGGTCTCTCAATGTCACACTGATCTTCTGAGGACACTCAGTGAGGAGACCCATGACTATGGAATTCTATTGCCTAATGTATCCACATGGTCTCTATAACATCAACCTAGAGCTCACCATCTCAGCCTGTCTTCCCCAATGGTTAATATCTGTCACCTTGGTTAGCTTGGTTAGCTTAGTTCCTAGGAGACTAGTAAATCAAGCCTTTGGGTTTATCTTTGGGCGTATTTCCAGGGAGGATTAACTAAGGGAGGAGACTCAATGCTTTCATCCCAAGGCAGATGGTCCAGGTAGAGTAAAAGAGGAAAAAGAAAAGTTCTCTAGATACCTGTGTGAACTGCTCTGCTCTGCCAAGCTTCATTTGCCATGGTGGACTGAAGAAACACTCCCTCTTTTGAGGTTGATTTTTCAGGTACTAGTCACAGCATTGCTAAAGTCAAACTCACCTTCCTTCTCCAAATGTACCTTGAATCTAATCACCTCTGAGTCTGTCTTACAAGTACCCCCCCCCCGCTCCCCTCCACAAGGTTAGCTTCTGAACTGTCTATTCTACTCAGGGTCCACTTCAACTAATGATAGGGTCTAAGGTTGGTCCACTCCTCTCCTTCAGGGGCCCCTATCACACTTGGAGGAAACCCAAATTCCTCCTGGGTCTGATACCTCTGGGTTAGGCCAGTCTCTCACATTCCACTACCCTGCGTTTTCATGCCCAGCTTAAGGCAGCTTCACCCTTACCCCCTTCTGCTGAGAGACCTCTGCCCTTAGCTCTACCAAGGTTCTTTAAAACTGTGTTCTACACAGACCTGTCATGTCGCCCTACTCCACCCTTCTCAGTCAAGCCATCCTCACTGACTTTTTCTAGGGCAGTATTTTATTTTCTGTCACATACATCAGCCCTTACTTACTTATTTGTTTGTTTGTTTGCTTGTTTGTTTATGATTATTTTCCTTCAGGACTATTCTGGGATTTAAAACAAATACTTTTATTAATTCTCTATGTTGCTCATACATTTTGTTCATGAATGAGGGGGACCTCACTCCCTTCCATCTATCCCTACATTCCTACTCCTCCCAATTTCCCATACCTTTTCTTTGTCTTAAAAATGTATCCCCTGGAGTCAAATTTTTAGTGTCTATATAGCCCTGGGTTTGGTGGCATCCACTGGATGCCATATCCTTAGAGAGAGTGATTCTTCATTCCCCAGAAACCACCACCAGTCAATAGCTCCTCAGTCATGAACCCTTCTACCTCCATGCTACAGTGTTCAATCCCTTGATCTTATACAGGTCTTGTATGGATAAACACAGCACTTGAGTTTGAGTGTGGTGGTCCCAACTTTCTCAGAAGACATTTTTTTTTTGCAATAATTCTTCCCAATATTCAACTCTTATAATCTTCCTGTAAAACTTCCCGAGCCTTCAAGGGGGTGATACAGACATCTTAGGTGTGGCTAAGAATGCTACAGACAATACTCTGCCATTTGATCAGATGTGAGTTTCTGTATTAACCACATTCCACTGCACAAAGAACAGTCTCTGAAAAGAACACCATGCTAATCTATGGACACAGAGGCACAAATTTAGAAGATTATTCTGTTTATTTAGCAAAATAATAGTAGCAGGTCCATCCCTGAGACCTGTGAGTTTCCAAACCACAGGTTTTTGGCCACATTTATAATACTAGATATGTGTTTCCTCCTGTGGAATAGGTCTTAAATATAACCAGAAAGTGGTTGGTTGCTCCCATAATATTCATGCCGCTGTTGTACCTATGGGCCTATCTTTCATGCTGTTCATTATTGTAGTACACAGGGTTCATATCTGGACAAGGATCTAAGAGATCCATTGTCAAAGTTCATGAAACATTCTCATGTTGAAAAGCCTGAGATTAAATCCAATTTCATGGATGTGCCCACTGGCACAGACCACTAGGAGTTGAAGCTATGTTCAGCATGAACGCAGGCCTCATTGGTTGGAGAATGTCAGGATTCTTAGAAATACATTCTTGCTGGCAAGAATACCAAAGCAGATGCCTGTAAGAGGCTGGGGTGGCTCAGCTGGCACCACCCTAAAGGGTATGAGAGCTTTGGCTTATAAAGCTGCTAGCAAAAGAATTACATCATTGGTTTGCAATGTGCCAACTTGCAGAATGATCCAGGCAAGCATGTAATTTGGGAAGGAAACTAACCCTGCATTTGGCATGCTAGCAGGCTTCCCAAGAGCTGTCAGCAATGCCTTGTTTTAGTAATAATGATAAGGGCTTTCTTCATGCTGTCCAAAAACAGTGCCTGGAACATTCTTTGCTACATGAAAGTATCCCCAAAGGTCCTGCTCAAGCACTTCTTGGTGCCCTTTTTCCCGAGAGATGTCCTTGCCAAAACTCATGGGCACTTGGCATATTCCTGTTCGATAACAGAGTCAGGCAATGCCAGAGGGCCTGAGGCCTTGTTAAATGTTCCCTTGAAAAATTAACCAGTCTGTGACTGGCTTGGGCTATGCAGGGAGAAAGCTCACTTAGGTTGAAACTGTTGGCTGCAGGAGCCAGCTGAGACATTGGTTGTGCACCAGTGTCTTCGTCCAGCAGCTCTTGATGAGCTCACTAGATAGGGATACAGTGAAGCACAGGTGACAGGGGCTGAAGACAGTGGCCCTGGGATACAAGACTGAAAACTTGGATTCTCCCAATTCCCATCACCTCCAAGGTAATATTTTTAGGAAATGGACCTTTACCCAAATGGAAAATATAGATTAGATCCTGATGGCAGAACCCTCATGGATGGGATTAGTATCTTCCTAAAAGAGGTCTCAGGGAGGAAGAATTTTCAAATAGTTTCAAGAGACCACTGGTTAAGCCTACCATGGACATGATGCTCTGTCACTGTGGAGGGCAGAGCATGTACTGGTGACCACAGGGGGCAGCATGGACCTCTCCAAGAAAACCTACTTCCCTGATCCTCAAAGGCCTCAGCTTCACCTTGGGTTCACTTTGGGGGAAGAGGGAACCTTCCTTCCCAGCCCCACCAAAGACAGTAGGAAATGCAAGTCACCTGGCATCTGCCATACACGCAGAGGTCAGTCTCGTAGGGTCCACAGGGCGTGCCATCCAGGACCCTGTCAGCCACGAGCAGCGGGGATTCCTTTCCGAGGGGTGAGCAGTAGAGTTCACACGGCTTCTCTGAGGAGGGAAAGGTTGGTGGCTGTTGATAGGGAAGGGGTATTTAGGGGAATGAGCACATATGAGCAAGGAACCCGAGGACAGGTCTCAGTCACCTAGCCCATTTCTTAGGTACAATCACCTGCTCCTGTGGACATTTAAAACAGCACACAGACTAAGATCCCCTGCCTTAGGGAATGCTGAGTGGGAAGCTCTGTAGGTTTCCTCCTTGCAGCTCTCCTCAAACTGCAGAGATGTCATTACACACAGTGGTTGCACAAAGCTATAGTTGTGAGCTGGCCCATCTCTGCGTAAGTGACTGTGTATTAAATCTGAAGCTGGGGCCCACTGCTGTACTGGTGGGAAACTTGGAGAGGGTGAGCAAGAATGTCCCAGGTGGGAGAAACAGGCACCGCAGGTCTCGGTGATAGTGGCCCCCTAAGATTGTTAGTGTGTTTGAACTAAACACGTCTTAGTGCTCTGTTCCCCATTGGCCCAGTTGCTAGGCCCACACTACAGAGCCGTGATACGAGTCCTGAAGGTCCTCGGAAGAAACTGAGAAAGGTCTAGAAAGAAGACACAGAGACCAGGAGGACGACTCACAAGAGCCATGCCAGCAGCTAGAGAAAAGTCCCTGTTCCCCGTCTCTGAACCAGTGTGAGTTTCTAGAACTCACTAAGCTTTTCTGCCGTTGTCTGTGCCCCACCACCTGTGAATCCCTCTTTCTACTTGGCTCTATAGGAGGCTGCTAACAACAAAAATGCTTCCAGACCAGAGCTTTGCCATCTGCCACCCCGACACAGGACAGGACGGACATTTCCATGAGTGCTTGGCGGCATTTATATTCACCCAAGCCCAGGCCATCAGCCTGGTGTCCTAGAACCGTTGGAGCAAATCCTAGATATAAAGGAGTTTCTTACAGGCAAGTTCCACTGGTAATGAAATAAAGACTCTATGGTCCCCAAAACTTCAAATTCCAAAACCTTCTACACTCTCACATGACATTACAGAAAGTTCCACACCTGCTCTCATGTGATAGTAGTCAAAGCACAGGCGCACTAAAAACTGTAAAATTAGGTTTATGCTATGTACATAATATGTATATAAACCATAAATACAATTCATGTTTCAATTTGTGTCCTATCACAAAGGTAGCTCATTGTGTATATGCAAAGACTACTAAATCTAAAATAGTCCCAGTTTGAAAAGACTCCAGTTGCAAATATTTTGGAGGAAGGGTTTCCATCTGTCCTTTGACACTGAAGTACAGGAACCCTTAGGGGACAGGGGGAAGCAAAGCAAATCTTCTGTCCCCATACCAGAACTAGAACTTAGGAAATGTAGTTAATTGAACAAATGAATGGACCTCATCTCTGCAAGTGGTTGAGTATGGTGCCTTCTTGCCTCCTCAGCCACCCTGAGAGAGCCTTATGCTATCTTGCTGGACTCTCTGCCTCTACCAGCAGCCTCCTTCAGTGAGTCTTTCTTGGGAGAGGTTCAGAAAGGTTCAGTAGCCAGTGTGGCATTGGAAGGTCTTGGCATCCCAATTGGAGGGACTAATCAGAGCAGACATGCTATCTTACCCCGTCAAGACTTTCACGACTGCATGACAGCCCATGATCAACCAGTTCTGTGGGAAGTCACCTGAGAGTATGAGAAAGAAACTCCCGGGACTCAGGTTCAACTCAGTTCTTCTATGTAGTCAGAAATGAAACAATTGACTTTGGAAGGCAGACTGGAGGCTCCTTCCTAGGCAAGATGTTTATCCATCAAGCATGGCTGGAGCACCGCACCCCAGCACTCTACAGGCAACACTAAAAAAGGTCAATGAGTGACACATGCTTCTCAAGGCCCTAGTGGTTCTGGAGTAAACCTTGCATAAGACAGGTCACATGACACAAGTCTAACATGAGCACATGGAGAGCAATGCCTGCTCTTGAGGGAATGCCTCGTTTCCAGGTGGGCAGTTGGAAGTGGCTATTCTTCCATTTAGAGGAAGTGACCAAAGAAAGCAGCCAGTGATAGGAGAATTATAAAAGACAGAGATGGAAAGTAAGGTCAGGGGTCCATTGGATAATGCATTTGATGGAATTAATAAGAGGTTATCAGGGGGTTGAGGTTCCCTGTGAGTGCTTTAGGGGTCCAACGGTTCTTCAGTCTGAATGGATAGTGTGTCTACTGCACATCCGTGGTACATTCTATGTCACCTCTAAGGTCTCATTATGAAGAAGCAGTTTGAAACTATGGATCTTAATTCCCTTTGGACTAAAATGCTGACTCAACACTGGGAATAACTGAGTTTTACAGTGATTCATTTGGGAACAGTAATAATGATGATGATGTGATAAAGAAGAAATCAGAGGCATTTATAATCTTCTGCGTGCCAGACAACATGCTAGGTAGTGTTGACAGTACTTAGGGTAGTGTATGTTGACACTGTTCCATTGTACAGATGAGCATGGGGCTTGTAGAACTCTTACATTTCCCCCAGCAGTAACAGCCACATGCTTCCCTGTTCCCTCCTGGCATTCTTCTGACCATCACTGTTTACTCTGAGTGAGAAACCCTCAGGGGGCCCCTGAATACCAAGAGATAAAATGGTACTGCTGAAAACAAACCACAATGTTCATAAATATTTATGGTTTTGGTTTCTAAGTGTATGCTCTGATTTGAACAGAAATGGGAATGGGATTTGGGCAGAAAGGCAGAAGCTGTTCTAGGGGAAGTTGGAGTCTGTGGAAAGTTCCAGCAAGGAAAGGGATAAAAGTTGTTTGTTTTGGTTCTTTGGTGCAAATTTTAGAGAAGTTGAGAGTCTAAACCAGGGAAGTAACTTGGATGGACAGATATTGCCCTACCTACCCTTCGCTCAGCCGTGTGTGTGTGTGTGTGTGTGTGTGTGTGTGTGTGTGTGTGTGTGTGTGTGTGTGTGTGTGTGTGTGTGTGTGTAGATGCTGTCCTCCAGGCTCAGGCAGCCAAAGACACCAGGGCTCAAGACAGAGGTCAGAGGTGGAGAGTTTTTCATTGGCTAGAACAATCTGCATTTGCCCACCCTTTCCCCCTGGCTGAGGATTACACTCAGAAGGTAAGGTAACCCTACTTCTTTCTCTTCTTCCAAAGGGATTAAGGTTAGCCTTTTTAAAATCATGAGAAGGGACAGAATTTCTCAGAACTCTCAGAATAGGCTCCCCTGAGTGGGAAGTTAATCTCCACAATAAAAGATACCGTTAAATAATGTGAGATGGTGAGTTTCAGCTCTGATTGTGGTGGGAGAACTTTGGTTCTGTTGTGGTTTTCCAGACAAGGTCTTACTACATAAGCTCTGGGTCTCCCGAGACTATGTAGACCATGCTGGTCTCGACCTCACAGAGATCCTCCTGCCTCTGTCTCTTGAATGCTGGGATTAAAGATGTGTAACACTATACCCCCTAGAGTTATAAAAGCTTCACAGCCACACATAGCAAAGAAAGATATCTAGAACCCATCTCCTGTGTGGATGGTATGTAGTTAGATGAATTCTGGCTGAGGCTTCTGTCTGGCTGTTCAGAAACCTGCCCATTGGTAAGGGCTTCTGATTGACCAGAGGAAGCCACACCCAGGGCAAGATGGGCTCTGAGGCTTGAGAGTTGATGATTATACCAGCTTACAGAGGTCTAGAATTCCTCCTGAGCTCCACAGGGAACATGGGACCCTGTGGCTCACAATGTTCTTACTGCTCTCTCTTGGACTCAGTTACAAAATCTTTCTGAGGCAGATTCTACCTGACGCTGAGGGCAGAGTGAACACAGCTAAGCTTTCCTGTGCCTTCCGTCTTGGCCACTCCATCTTCTCTCTCATAAGCTATCCACCAACACTTCATAACCAGGTCCCAGGTTCCAGGTCCTACCTGATTGGCTCAGTAGAGTTCACCTGACTATAAACAGACCAATCAGAATCTTTCCTCACCATGAAGCCAGACCCTGCAGACAGATCTCAGTTCACTGACACAGCCCTCACCATATGACCATAGCCAGAATGACTGGTCTTTTTCCTGATAACTAAACATTGGAATTCCATGATATAGAGAGATCACGTCTCATAGCTCTGAAAATGAGTGTTTTCTTGTATGTATGATAGTGTGGCAAACTATCTGGCTACAAAACCAGCCTTCCCTGACAGAAGTACCTGCTTCATTTGGGGTTCCTGGCAGGCTGTCATGTGTCCCACTGGGTCCCAGAAGAGATGTCAATATGTGACTGCTGAACCATCATGGCCTTTCAAATACCACAAAGCTCTGGATTGTGAGCCATAACTGACCTTGAAAGATTTAGAGACAGGATACAGATTTACTTAAGACGCATTGTGGGTTTCCCTGGCTGGCTGTCTGTGGAGAAGTTTCAAGAAAGGCATCCTGCAGCAGAGGCAAAACTCCCTAAAAATCTTGGTTCCAGTACCTTGTTGGGTCGTTCTGGAACAACGTGCACCTTTGCCACAGCGAGCCTCCATTTCTGGGGTGCTTGGTTGAGTTGGAGTCATAGCTCTGACCCTTAGACTTGGGGATGGGGTGGGTGGGTCTGCTCTGTGAGGTAAAAAAGCTGGGACAAGGCCACTTCGTCCAGACACAGCCTCCTAACACTTCAGTAAGCATGGACACCTGCCCACCACTAGTTGGCCTGGTCACACACATCTGAACCTTTGAACATTTCTACTGTGACAAAATATCACAAGGAAAGCAGAAACAGTCTGGATCTGGCAAGTGGCCACATCAGAAAGTTTCTGTCTAAAGGCTTTTCCTCTTTGTGATCCTTTGTAAGGAGTATCTTGTCTTTCTTTGGAGGTGGGATGGACTTGTTGTCTTGAGTCCTCCTCCAGAAAGTCTACTTCTGCAAGAATCCTTTTTAAAAGAGGGGAGAGGGAGAAAAAAGAAAACGCTGCTTCTCCTTTACTGAACTGTGCGTCACTCACCAAGAATTCTGCAGTGATAGCAGCATTGTGAATAGGGCAGTTATAATAGAGCACTAGAAGCCAGAGCCCAACCACAGAGCTCGCTGCTCTCATGGCTCAGCTAGTGTTAGTGTGCCTTTTAGAAAGCAGGACTTCAGAGGAACACTTATCATCAGCCATCTGAACAACCATTTATTGTTTCGATGTTGCCCTTCTGAAATGCTTTAAAAAATGCTGGCTTCTGTTTCCACTGAGGGAAATGGAACCATATATTTAAAATGTCATGGCAATTTCACACCAGAAGATGATGGGTCAAACTACCCTCACAAAGCCCTGAACTAAAGGCCTCTCCTTCAAAGGCTAAACATCACCATTCTCTAAGCCACTCTTATCAAATATGGCTGGCTTTTTCAGGGGAAAAGTAGCAACCACCAGATTTAATTATTTGTTACATGGGCAAAATGGAACAAGAGGCAAACAGGTGAGAACATGCATTCTGGACCCATCAAAGACCTCAAGGAGCCTCCCCATAAAGGAGGTCTGGGCAGATAGCTATCGCTGCTATGATGATAAAGAGGAACCTAAGCATTCAGCTGTTCAAAAGCTGTTAGCAAGTAAATAGAAGTTTAAGAGCTGCTCAGGTGAGACGTCTGCCCTAAATACATAAAGCAATCAAGCAACAAATAACCTCCCACACAGAGCTGAGTGGAAACAGAAAAGCTGCACAAGTGTGTCTCATCACTAATGCTTTCTGGATCTAGAAAAGTAGAGCACAAGAGAGGTGTCAATTTTACCTGGCTTTCTGGAGGCAGTGAAGGCGTGGTAATGGAGTAGATCTCATCAGAGTGAGCTGCTGCACTGGACTGTGGCAGCTCACTCTGGTGATGTCTCAGTGCTAGTCAGCGGTCTGAAAATGCCTGAAGGCTGCTCATGCATCACATTAATGGCCAGACAGGGAGAAGTAAGGAGACCTCCAACGGTACCCCTTTATTTGGGAGAGGGAAAGTCTTTTTTCTCTTCAGGGAAAGTTGGGGATGAGAAGGCTGTGCTCCTCCTGAATTCTGCTGGCCAAGTGGCAGCATAGTCATAACTATCCAGACCCAGAGGTGGTATCTTTTTAAAGACAAGAAAAAAGTCTGGAGAATGAACTTCCTATTACCTTAAAAGTCCCCAGCTAAGCAGGTACCAGTGAAGATATCATGGGATATTTTACAAGACAAAACTGAGGGATCTGCTTGTTGGGCTAAAAGATGCAAATCTGAGCTGGACAGTGGGCACACATCTTTAATCTTAGCCCTTGGGGGCAGAGGCAGGTGGGTCTCCATAGTTCAGTGCCATTCTGGTATGCAGAAGGAATTCCAGGATAGCCCGGGCTATACAGAGAAACCTTGTCTTGAAAACAAACAAACAAACAAATAATTAATTGAAATAAATAAAGAATGAAAGAAGGGAAGAAAAAAGGAAGGGGGAGGAAAGAGAGAAAGAGAGGATGAAAGACAAGAAAAGAAAGTTTCTAAAGCTGCTATTGGCAGGGATATCTGAGTTTCTCCAAAACCAGCTCGGAGCATTTGAACTTATGATTGCAGATACCAGAATGAGGATTTCACAGGGAAGAAAACCAAGATGGTACAAGGATTAATTCTTCAGTATAACATTTGGAGGTTACAGAAATCAGAGCCAATGGCGTTAGTTTTAAGCATCTCTCTTGTGTCTGAGTTTCTGCTTCCTGCCAGAGCAGCTGAGTACTGAGAGCCTGTGGGTTATTCTCTGAGTTGACTTTGTCAACTGCACACATAACCTGTCACCTCTTATCCTCTGCAGCTTCTTTTGCATACTCAAAGAGACCACGAATATGGCACTAACTTGTGCCTGGCTTGGGGTATGATTGATAAGTGGGACTATACTGTCAGCATTACAATACAAAGTTATGTTCCTCAAAGGGAAAGAGGGTTAGGCCAAACAAAAAACAAAACAAAACAAAACCAACTGTCTGGACTAGGCCTGGGGTCCACCTAAAATGACCAAACATCACAGACTTTATGGAGACTTGACCCAACACCTACACTTGTTTCTTGGTGCTGGATACTGTGGCAGTTTGTGACATACAGTCTCCTGATGGGGAAGAAAGTTCTTGGGAAGTGACCTGTGTAGTTACCTGCTTTCATACATTGGATACAATTCTCAATAGTCTTCCAATAGGCAAAGAGTAAAGCCATCCCAAATGAGCCCAGGAGAGCAAAATGGTGCACACTCTCAGAACATAGTGCATGGGAAAGCAGATGCTAGTGCACTTGCTCTGCTGCAAATGAATGTAGCCTACCTAATGTTTGTCTTTATGGTCTATGTGGGAGATCCTAAGTTGTCAGTATTCAGTTTCATTATTGCAGAGTAGGGCCATGGCTAACTTGGGCCAAGAACAGAAGAGTTTCCGAATGAGATGGGATGGGATGGAAGTTGAAGATTATGAGCATCCCTCAGCAGGTTTTACAATTCTTGGGAAAAGGAAGAGGGAGGCTCCACTGAAAGGAAGGGTCTTTACCATCAACCACCACTGCTGTCAACAGGCCCCTTTTCTTGCTGCTCAATCTGTCATGGGCTTGGCACTGCTGATCCCGGAAGCTGGGCACACCCTTGGGGCAAGGCAGGTTCTCACAGGCAGCATGTTCTACGCTGGCACCCTGGCAGTGTGTGCCTCCAGGCCCAGGGCTAGAAGGAAAAAGATCTGTGTTAGCCAGCTGGTCTGGTGGAACATCCCCGAGTACTGGAGAGGTGAGCGAGCTTTCCAAAGCAACTGGGTCTCTCCTATAGAGAGACCCAGTCCCACCCCAGAGGCATGCTCAAGTGAGCCAGCAGGAAAACACCAGAGACAGCTGTAAATAAAGGAGACAGAATATAGTAAGTATCGGTCTAGCAAGATCCACAAGTTATATCTTCCATTTGAACTGAAGACTTGGTTGTGTGTAACTTTGAACACCCCAAAGGAAATTTTAGTACTTAAAAACATTCATTAAAATGAAGACATTACAAACAAACAACAATGTTCTAGAAGTTTCCAAGTTTTAGGGAAAATGAGCAAATAGTTCTCATTTACTTTAGAATAAGTAGGGTGATTAATTCACTCACACACAATCAGTCTCTGAACACTGGCCAGTTAAGTCTCAGGTCTTCCACCTTAATTAGGGCAAATATGAGGTCAATGCTGTGGCCTGGATTCCTAGGTATCATGTCTAGACTGATGGGGTGGTAAGCAGTTCTAGATGTGTTTACTGGCAGAGTCTACATATCTAAGATACAACAGGACAGAATGGCAGGATGCTAGCTGGGCTGGTCACAATGAAGCTTTGCTTAGCTTCTCTGAGAGGCCCCAAGGAGTTCTTGAGAAATTCTGACCTACATAAGTTCAAGGCTTCCATACATCTTCATTCTTACCCCCTCTCCTCTGAAATCATGATCAGAGGGTGGCCTGATGAATGGGGAGGAGGCAGATAAGTTAGATAGACACAAGCTTCGACTATGTCCCCAAGGACTCTGGCCTCAGGTACCAAGCATATACAGAATGGATTTCTGTATTACAAAGTGAGTATAGAAGAAACAGAAAGGGACTGGACCCTTTCATTGAGTATTGAGAGAGACACTTTCAAGGTAACAGGAAGTGTCCAGACCTGGGGATCAAGAGGGGACCATGTTATATCATGCATCTTCTGGCGAGCTATTTCAAGCTAAACCATGTCCCTTCTCCATAATTAGTATGTGAAAATCCTACCCTGCCCCAATGCCCCAGAATGGTAACCTTACTGGGAAATGGGGTCATTGCAGATGCAATTAATCAAGATGAGGTTACATCAGAGCATAGGCCAAGATTATTGATATTAAACCTGATGACCTTGGTTTGATCCCTGGGCCCCCCATGGTAGGAGGAAGAAAACTGACCTCTGTACTGGCACCTTTGCACATGTGCACATGCACACATGAATATCCTAATCAAATATAAAACATTAAAAAGTTTTTTTTAAAAAAAATATAGACAGCCACACACAGAAAACTCTATAAGGAAGGGAAGCAGAGATCTTGGTAAAGCTTCTGTACAGCAAGGGACACCAGATGTTGCTACCAAGTCACCAAAAGCTAGGAAAGAGAGACCAATCATGTTGACTCCTTGATCTTAGACTTCTAGCTTTGCAAACTATAATAAAAATCTGTTGTTTAAGATCTGTGTGTGTTGTGGCACTCCTAGCAGGGGTGTAAGAGACCTCCTAGATACTGAACTCCCAAAGCAGCAGCCCATTGCACCTCATGCATGCTTGAGCTGCCTGTCTCCAGATCATTGCTCATGTGGTATCTTCTCTCAGAACAAACACCCTTTCTGCCTCCCATCTGGCTCCCTGCCTCCTGCCCTCTTATTTGATACCTGTCATTGAGGCATTTCCAACCTACCTTCCCTTCCTCTTGGAATTCTCATCCTCTTGTCTAGGTCTGTGCTGTGCTGTGTAATATTAATCAGGCTTGAGGAATGGTGAGCTGAGTCCTTTCTTCTCCTTCTCTAAAAGGCCCCAATAGAGCTTGGTGTGGACCTCAACAAACAGCAGATCGAACTGAACTAAGTACATGAGTGATTACTTTAAAATGACGGGGAGAGAACAGAGAGGAGGAAGAGCAGTGAGAGGTGGAGAGTGAGAAAGATGTCAGCGTGGGAGGCATCAGGAATCTCCCTGTGTCCACAATGCAGGAATCTGTCTCTATCTAAACAGCTAAAACTGCCATGAGTAATTATTTTGAAATGTGGCAGCGTATGTCAAAACTTGTAGATTTCTGGCTGGTAAACGGTAGTTCACTTCGGTTCACTTCATCCTTTAGTACAGCAGAAGCCAACATTCATCTCCCCATCACTTGACAAACCCAGACAATGGGGAAATGGACGTGACTACATGTAAGAAGCACAATGAAGAGAGCCTGAAAAAAAGGGAACAGAAAATAGCCACTGACTATCACCTCGTGCACACCTTACAGGAGTTTCAGAAAGAGAGGAGAAAGGAGGTAAGGAAAATGAGCAAATATGGCTGAAAACTTCTGGAATTTGAAGAACGACATATATCTATGAGTTAACACCAACTGGGACAAAGATATTGGGACCCACACTGGGATGTGTTATAACTAAACTATCAAAAGACAAAGAGAATAAGACAGGCCACATACAAGGCAGCATTAAGAATATTGTTAACAGATTTCCCATAGGAAGCGTTGGTAGACAAAACAGTAAGCTCATGTAGTTCAAATGCTCAGAAAACAAAACAGTCTTTCAAAGATGAGAGGAAAAAATAAAACATTTTCTGATTAAAAAAAAGAGGAACCTTTTTACCACTAGATATTCATCAGAAGACAATAACCCTAAGGTGTACTAGTGGCATGCACACCTTGGAGGTAACCAACAGCTTTCTAACTGGACTTAAGATCCATTTAACGAGAGGGAAAACATGCCTGGTACCAGAAACCTAGCCAACTAACTACCCAGGGCTGGTGAAGTCATACATCTTGGTGGAGAACCTATAATGGTCTCTTTATTAAACTAGCATAATCTGTTATTACATTCTGAATATTTGTTCTTAGCCCACAAATATGTATAGGCTTCACCTTTCATCTAGAAAACATCTCTTTGAAGTAGGCAGAGAAAAGAACAAATAAAAATTCAGAATTGCAGAGCCTATTTCAATAGAAACACCTAAGGCTTAGGGGACACTGAGAAAGATTATAAGAGCCAGAGGTTCAGGGAACTTGCTGTGAGATTGGATCTTTTAGGAATATCAGAATCTACATCAATGAAGTCTTACCAGCACGACTGCCTAAACGTGAGCTGAATAAGGACAATAATAGCCATGCTAACATGGACAGGTAAAAGTTCATAATGTCTCAACCCTACACAAAGACAGACAAGCAACTAAGGGATGCTGGGAAAGTAGTCTTCCGCAGGGAAGAGCATACCAATTGGTTATCCAATAACAAATGATCATTCTGAAAACATATATATAAGCATCCCTGTACCAACTATGTTGTATTTAATAAATATTACAAAGCATATAAATTATATACATGAATAAATGTACATGTATATAACAACAACTAATGAAAAAGGAGACAATGAATTTTAAAGATAACAGGGGGCATATATAAGAGTTTGACATGAGGAGCAGAAAGGGAGAAATAATGTAATTATATTAGAATCTCAGAAATAAAAGAAACATTTTTTTAAAAAAATTGTAGGAGAGTATCTTTTATTTATTTTTTTACAAGAAAATAAATTGAACCTTTATTTTTTAAATTTTTTATTATGAATGAAGTCACATTTTCTATCCATGTATATCCTTATTCAAGGTCCCTTCCCCCTCCCACCCCTCCAGTCACACTTTCTTCTCCACATCTCCCCATCTCCTCCCCAGCATGGACAGGAGGTCCCAAGGTCCCAATATTGTTCAGCTCAGTCTCCACTCCTGGCAGATCCAGTTTCCTCCCCGCAACATCAAGACTGAGTCAGGTGTTCCTTTAGAGGGAGTGGGATCCAAGGTGCCAGTCCAAGGTGTATCAGATACTAAGCTGTTCTCAGTGGTTGTGGTTTGCAGCTTGGACATGCTTTGCTTTTTGCTTTTTTGTTTAGAGTCCACTAATTGGTGAGTACATCCCTTGCTTATCTTTTTGGGTTTGTGATACCTCGCTCAGGAGGATATTCTCCAAATCCATCCACTTTCCTGCAAATTTTAGGATATCATTTTTTCTTACTGCTGAGGAGTACTCCATTGTGTAGATGTACCACAGTTTATTAATCCATTCTTCAGCTGAGGGGCATTTAGGTTGTTTCCAGGTTCTTACTATTACGAATAATGCTGCTATGAATATAGTTGAGCTAATGCCTTTGGAATGCGAATGTGAGTCTTTAGGGTATACACCCAGAAGTAGTATTGCTAGATCCTTGGGGAGATTGATGCCCAGTTTTCTGAGAAACAGCCATACTGCATTCCAAAGTGGCTGAACAAGCTTACACTCTCACCAGCAAAGGAGGAGTGTTCTCCTTGCTCCACAACCTCTCCAGCATATGCTGTCATCTGTGTCTTTTATCTTAGCCAATCTGACTAGGTGTAAGGTGGTATCTCAAAGTTGTTTTGATTTGCATTTCTCTGATGGCTAAAGAAGTTGAGCACTTTTTCAAGTGCCTTTCAGCCATTCGTAATTCTGCTGAGAATTCCTTTTTTAGTTCTGAACCTCATTTTTTGATTGGGTTATTCAAGGTTTTTGGGCTCTAGTTTTTGAGTTCTTTATATATTTTAGAGATCAGTCCTCTATCACTTGTAGGGTGGTGAAAAACTTTTCCCATTCTGTAGGCTATTGTTTTGTCCTATTGACAGTGTCCTTGGCTTTCCAGAAGCTTATCAGTTTCATGAAGTCCCATGTATTGATTGTTGTTCTTAGTGTCTGTGCCACTGGTGTTATATTTAGGAAGTGGTCGCCTGTGCCAGTTCGTTGGAGGGTATTTCCCACTTTCTTTTCTATCAAGTTCAGAGTGGCTGGGTTTATGTTGGATTTGAGTTTTGTGCAGGGTGATAGGCTTGGATCTCTTTTTCTACACACTACCAACTAGCCATGCTAAGACTATTTATTAAAGATACTATCTTTTTTCCCATTGAATATTTTGGGCCTCTTTGTCGAAGATTAGGTGTTCATAGGTTTTTGGGTTAATGTCTGGATCCTCAATTCAATTCCATTGATTCACAAGTCTGTTTTTATGCCAGTACCAGGCTGTTTTTATTACTGTAGCTCTATAGTAAAACATGAAGTCGGGAACGGTGATGCCTCCTGAGGTTCTTTTGTTGAGTAAAATTGTTTTGGCAATCCTGGCTTTCCTGTTATTCCAAATGAAATTGAGTATTGTTCTTTCAAGGTCTGTAAAATATTGTGTTGGGATTTTGATGGGCAGTGCATTGAATCTATAGATTACTTTTGGAACAATTGCCATTTTTACTATGTTGATTCTTCCTTTCTAGGAACATGGGAGATATTTCCATTTTCTGATATCCTCTTCAATTCCCTTCTTTAGTGACTTAAAATTTTTGTCAAATAGATCTGTTACTTCTTTGGTTATAGTTACTACAAGGTATTTAATGCTATTTGCAACTATTATAAAGGGTGATGTTTCCTTTATTTCTTTTTCAGCCCTTTTATGTTTAGTGTATAGAAGGGCTACGGATTTCTTTGAGCTAATCTTGTATCCTGCTACATTGCTGAAGGTGTTTATCAGCTGTAGAAGTTCCCTGGTAGAATTTTGTGGGTCACGTATGTATACAATCATATCATCTGCAAATAGATATAGTTTCACTTCTTTTTTTCTAATTTGTATCCTTTCGTTACCTTATTGCTTTAGCTAAAACTTCAAGAACTATGTTGAATAGAAAAGGGGAGAGAGGACATCCTTGTCTAGTTCCTGATTTTAATGGGATTTCTTTGAATTTTTCTCCATTAAATTTGATGTTGGCTGCCAGCTTCTTGTAAATTGCCTTTATTATATTTAGGTATTTTCCCTGTATTCCTGATCTCTCCAGGACTTTTATCATATAGGAGTGTTGTATTTTGTCAAAGGCTTTTTCAGCATCTAAGGATATGATCATGTGGTTTTTTTTCCTTTAGTTTGTTCATATGATGGATGATGTTTAAGGTTTTTTCGTATGTTGAACCATCCCTGTCTTTCTGGGATGAAGCCTACTTGATCTTGGTGGATCATATTTTTTATATATTGTTATATATGGTTTGCCAGAAATTTGTTGAGAATTTTTACATCAATATTTATGAGGGAAGTTGGTCTGTAATTCTCCTTCTTTGTTGTATCTTTGAGTGGCTTGGGTATTAGGGTAATTGTGGCCTCATAAAAGGAATTAGGTAATATTCCTTCAGTTCCTACTGTGTGAAATAGTTTGAGGAGTAACGGTAGTAATTTGTCTTTGAATGTCTGGTAGAATTCTGCACTGAAGCCATCTGGACCTGGGTTTTTTTGTGGGGGAGGCTTTTTCCCTCTAGGGCTTTCGCAGGGTGGGATTTGTGGTTAGGTATTGTTTAAATCTGGTTATGTCATGAAATATCTTGTTTACTCCATCTATGTTGATTGATAATTTTGCTGGGTACAGTAATCTAGGTTGGTATCGTTGCACTTTTAGTTTCTGTAAAATCTCTGACCAGGACCTTCTTGCTTTCATTGTTTCCATTGAATAGTCAGGTGTTATTATGATGGGTCTGCCTTTATAGGTGATTTGGCCTTTTGCCTTTGCAGCTCTTAGTACTTTTTCTTTGTTCTGTAGGTTTAGTGGCTAAGTTAAACTTCTTATGGGTTTAGAGATTAGATGTATTGGAAGAAGCATAGCATATACAAAGTCTGGTATTACCCATGGTTTCAGTATCTCAGTAGATATGAGGGGTGGCAACCTCAGAGATTATCTAGGATAATCAGGACATTAAAGGGACATTCCTGTATGTATATTGATTCTGAATTCCTTCATCTATGGCATACAAAGACAGAAAGAGTGGTTGTTGGGAGGGTGTGGCTGGGCAGATTTACAAAGAGCTTCCTGGCAGAAGTTCTGTGGAGTATGACACAGGTGAAACCAGGTTTACCAAGCATCCCATGCTGGGTTGCTTGGAAAAAGCCTGAGTCATAGATATAGGAGCATGGGTTTTAGGAGATGTTTTGCCAGATTAGCAAGAGCAGGGAGGAGAGGCTGGATCCACATGTGGTGGATGTGAAGCAGAGGGCTGGGGATCTTGTTCACCCTGGAGGTCCTCTGAAGCCATTCAGGGTGGGTAAAACAAAACACATCTTGGAAAATTAAAACAACAAAACCCCAGCATGACATGGCAAATATGAGGACAGTAAAAATAACAGAACTCATAATAGAATAGGAATTCCTTTCTGATAGCTGGTAGTGGGTCCACATTTTTTAATTTGATTTCCTTCAGAGAACTAGAAGACCCAGGCCTACAGGATCTACAGCATAGGCTTAATGGCCCTGTAAGGCCTTGTGACATGGAGGTACCAGTAAGTTGAAATCTTGCCTAAGGTGAGTACCCGAGAATACACTGAAGACAGTCTGAGCAAAAAATCTGAAGAAGTTCTTGACCATAACCTTCAGATGCAGAAGCCAAAGATTCAATGGCGGAGGGAAACTGCTTAGCAGTGTGAGTGATGGGAATCAGCACAGAAGTGCCCATCAGTTGTGAAAGGATGCTGACATCGAGATGATTGGAGCATGAGGGTTCATAAGGATGTACCTTTGGGGCTGAGTTTATGGTTTACTGTCATAAGAGCAGAAAAGACCAGAGTTTGAATCACCTACACAAACTCTGGTAGCCATAGAAACACATTTGTAATCCCAGCACTTGGGAGTCATAGCCAGACAACTAATGAAAATCATTGAAGTCTAGATTTAAGTGAGAGACTCTGCCTCAAAACACAAGGTAGAGAGCAATCAAGGAAGATAGATACTGGATGTCAACCTTTGATTGCCACAGGCATGTGCTTAGACATGCACCGACACACATATGAACACATATGCACTTGCACACATATCACTACACATACACACATAAAAAAGATGCATACCTGATGTGAATCTTCAATGTCTAAATAGCCATTTCTCAGGACCTTCCAAAAATCAATATGATTGAAGCTTAGATAGATATAAACTAAAATGACTTGAATAGGCCATACACAAGAAAAAGACATCCAAATGCTCAGCTTCACCACTCATGAGTAAAGCTCACATCCTTGGAGACATGGCCATAGTGGAAAAGAGCATGGCAGACTGTATCAGCAAGGAGGTGGAGCAAATGAAAGCTCACCAGCTCGTGGCAGGCAGATGAGGCAGGCAGCCACTATGCAAAGCTAGCCAGTTGTCATGGGTCACACATGCAAGCCCTGGAAGCTAGCACCTTCACATGCAGTGTGGCTAGCACACACATGCATGGGTGCTGCAATGTGTGTGGGCCTGAAGGTAACGAACAATACTCTGCGGCAGGGAGTCTATTTTCTGTAGATTTGACTTTTCTACATATGTTTTTTTAAAAAGAGAGAGAATAAGGAAGTGAGGTTTTGAGGAAGAACGGGTGTGGACAGAAAGATACATTCCATTCACCTGAAACCCCCGCCCACAGTTCCTCCTGGTCCCCTACTACAGTAGGCCTCACAGCACCACAGAGAGCAGTGATGAGGAGATGGTAGATTAGGCAGATCGGAAGGAGAACAGGATATACAAATCCAGTTAGGGCAGAAGAAGAGGAGCCAGCTGGTGCACCTTGGGAGCAGCAGCAGTGCTGGTGTTGAGGTCTCCACCGAAAAGCATCTAAGCCATGCGTGGTATAGCTGGTGTTAAGAGGAGACAACTCAGTTTTGTTTTATTTAGTGAAAAACCCACAGACAGTCCAGGTCATTCACTCTTGAGAAGCAAAGCCAAGCATAGGCACAGACATCTACTTTGCCCTTCCCTCCACCTAGTACTGAATAACTAGCTGCTCCCTCAACCCTTGTTGTGGCCTTGGGATGACAATGCTGCAGTGGTCCTGATGCACCCACCTCTCACATCTATACTACAGGCCATCCTGCGTGCATTGGGGCATGCTCTTCACACATGTACACCTGAGCCTTCTCTGCCTTCCCCTATCACCCAGCATCAGAATCTGAACTAGAGATGAATTTTCCACTAACTGACCAACAACAATACAAACGGTAGGAAAGGACAAATTTAGGAAGCTGGTTTAAAAACATAGATGTTAAAAGTACTGGCTGTTCTTCCAGAGGACCTGGGTTTAATTCCCAGTAGCCACATGGCAATTCATAGCTGTCTGTAACCCCACTTCCTGAAAATCTGACACAGATATATATGAAATCAAAACACCAATGTACATAAAATAAAATTTAAAAAATAAAAATAAAGAAAATAAACATTAACAAATAAAACAAAACATGGATGGTTCCTTCTCTGTATACACTGGGAAGTAAAACCACCAATAGCTATAAAAACCAGGACCAGGAAAAAGGGTGGGATGATGGGGAACTCTCTTGCCAGTATCTTTGGACAGTGAATAAACCAGCTGCAGAATAGAGGGAAGGGGGCCAGGGATGTGCAGAGAAAGCCATGGGGAAAGGTTCATGGGTGTGTTCCAAGCTGTTCACAGCAGCGAGCGTTGGCCATCCTCTTGAAACATCAGGGCAGTGAGCTGTCTGATTTAAGGAGTGAGACAGAGAGTATGTTGTTTTGGTCAGAACTTGGCTCAGAGGCCATCATCAGCTGTGCTTTGTAACAGTCAGCACATCGGCGTTGCTCAAGATCAAGCTCTACGTCCATCCGCTGCAAGCAAGCACTAACTGTGGCTTCAGAAAACACCAGGGCTGCTGTGGATCCACCTGCCCAAGGTCTGACTGTGCTTTTCCTCCTTACTTGAGTTGTCTCCAGGAACATAGGATGGATTCTTGTAGAATGTTTTCCAAGGAGACAGATGGCCCCAACAGGAAATGGAGCTGATCACAGCAAATGATCAGACTGACTACTAAGGCAGGAACAAAACTAGGTCATATTCTCAGTTGAAATATGGAAGGTCTGGGTGACATGCCCAGGCTTATTCCTGTGCATTTCTGGCTATGAGTGACATCATTGCAGGAGAAAGGTGGGCCACACTGCCTGGCTTTTTAGAGCATCCAAGACTCTACACAGGAAAGGGGGCTTATTGGTGATCTATTATTTGGCCTGATGGTTTTGGTTAGTTTTTGTGGTGATATGTTACATATTTAATAAAACCTAGAATATCAAGAGATCAATGGCACAGTCAAACTAGGTAGAGGTAACTCTGGGAGTTTCAGGGATAACAAAGCAGTGGTAACTCACATAGCTCTGGGAGTTCTGGATCTTCAGGAATTCCGGATCTCTGTGAGTATAAGACCAAACAGCTGGGCTTCAATGGCACTACCTTTAATGCCAGCACAGGGACAGCTTAGGAGTGGTGACCTGCGCCTTTAATCCCATAACTCCAGAGACAGGGATCTTTCTGTGTTTCTGTGAGTTCAAGGCTGACTACCAAATAGAGGAGCTCCTGCCTTTAATCCTAACCTGGATGGGATACAGCTGGGCGAGAAGGATATTTAAGGTGGTTTAGGAAAACAGCAGCAATTAGAAGCAACCAGGAGTGAGGCTGAGGAATCTGGAAGACAGCTGGGTGAAATTTGACTGTGGTGTTTCCTCTCTCTGATATTTCAGCCTTTCCCTGATATCTGGCTCCAAGTCTCTTTCAGTACAACCCGAATTCATGCTACAAGTTTTTGAGTTTCTGAAGGGAAAGGAGATATTACGGATAGGTCATGGAGGCCTGGGAAGGGCAGAAAGATGGCTTCTCCTGGGAAAACAGGCAAGGAGATGTCCCAGCATATTTTATTGGGTGATCCACTGCTCTGCTGTAGGCAGGGAAGGGGAAGTGGATCCTATCCTAGGCCTTTATGAAGCTCCAAAGCCAATGAGAAGAAAGAAGAATCGACTGAGTTGAGACATAGATACACAGCAATGCTGAGAGGATGCTCAGAACGAAGCTTCAGCCCACTTTAAACAGGGTGCTCCAGGAAGGGCCTTCTCTGTCGACCAGAGGCTTACCCTGAGACCAAAACAAAATCCAGTTAGGGCCAGGAAAAAGTAGTGATGGAGGGAGGCTCTGGGCTGGATCTCTGTGGCTGAAGAGTGGACAAGACGCTTCCAGGTACAGTTTGCTGAATGGTGGCCATGCTGGTCCCTCCCCTAGGGTGTGCTGTCTTGAAACATGAGAATGAGATTTTATTCAGAAAAAGGGTTAAAGAGGATGTGCTTCAGGATCTTAAACTGAGAACATTACAGACTACACAGACCTGTAGAAATCTGATGGTAAGAGTTCTTTCAGAGGAAGAGAAGGTAAAGAGACTGTTTTAAAAAAAAGGGCAGGTAGACAGTCTGAAAGCCAGGGAGGACAAAGTCTACAAGGGCCACTGGAAGTTGCGACAAACAAGGAGACACATTCTCTTTCAGGCATTCAAGGAGGAAACAACCATGTGGATACCCTTGATTTTGGATTTCTGTGGTTTTGTTTTGTTTTTAGAGAAATTACTACACCAGTTGGTTACTACCTATCTGTATGGCCTGGCCAAGTCATTTAATTGCTATATGACTCAGTTTTATATCTGCATATATCCATATATACATTATCCATATATATATGGATTAAAAAGTTGCCTCTCCCACAGAACTGCCAGCCTAATAACTGACAGAGCTCATGAATTCCACAATGCCTCAGGGAATTGATACATAGTAATTGTGAGCCCTGTGCACCAGATTTGATCTAAATAGCTGTAAATGAGACAAAAGGGTAACCATGGACATGGGGCTGTGCCCTTGAGCAAGGCAGTAATGAAGGTGATATATGTGAAGAGGGTAGAAGTGATCAGGGAGGACAGTGCAGCTTACAAGGGATCCAATTTGAAATATGGGCAGGGGAATCTGTGGAGGGACACAGACAACTGGCCTGAGCGCAGCTACATTGCCCGGTTCTGGGTGGTGTGCATAGACATGTGTGCTGGCCGTTTCCTGCTGAGCCAGCTTTGGAGTCAGCCACAGCATCTGATGATTAGTGATACATGATCATTGAGATGCTGGAGGCCAATGAGACAGAGACAACACCCCGGGGAGTCTCTGGCTACCAGTGGGAAATTGGAAAGGGATGTAGAGGTTCACCTCGTATTCACAATAAAGAAGTTGGCTGATGGCTTCTCACTTGACTATGTGTCATTGACTGTGTGCCTTCTTGCCCCTCCCTCAAAGGGTGCCCAGATAGATCAGCCTGCAACATCTGGTGCCCAACCTGGGGCTTGGTGTCCCTGGAGGTATGGACATTGATCCTGCATTGGCTATGGTTTCCATTCCTTTTAGAGTTTTGAGTTTTGCCTTTTGCTGAAAGCATTGCATCAAATGATTCTAGGCTTGGTACTCACCCTGTCATCTTCCTCCCTCTAGACATGCCTTTTCTCTCACTGCTCAGTTGAGTGAGGTGGCCCCTCAGTGCTCTTCTCACCTGACTCCCATTGTCTGTGTTGCTGGCATCTCCCCTTCTTTCCCCTCCCCAAAGAAGTCCCCAGATACAATAATCCATAACAGGAATCATGGGAAGATGGACAGGATTTTGTCTTTGCTTATCACTGTAAACCTATGCCCAGCATTCTTTAGACTCAACGATTACTGAAAGCATCCAGTTAAATAAGCATCTGTTAGAAGGAACAGAAGCCCAGAAGGAGGAAGAACAGTAACTTCCTCTTTCTGGTACACTTTTATCACTGGTCTCCCCACAATCATTTGGATAGCAGAGACTGGGCAAGAAGGAAACACCTCTGTGCAACACCAATGTGTGAAACTCTACAGTCTGCAGCTTTCTGTACATCTGTCTTCTCAATTCTCTCGGTCTTTAGTGATAAAAACACAGGATGGTGAACAAGAAATAAAATTCATGATGGTAGCAGGGCAAGGAGGGAGGGTCTGGGTGTAAGTAGGGTGTGGTGGGTGCTGGTTGATAATGAAGATAAACAAAGGAAAACATTTGTTGAGTACTTTGTCTTCTGAGGCCACTGAACCTGGAGGAATAGGACTAGATTCTCAATACGTAATGCCTCACAGCAGGGCAAGCCAAAGAGGGCACAGTAACACAATCTAGAAACTGGGGAGTCTTAGGGAGACTATCTTACAAATGTCCCTAGGGTAGCCCAGAGCAACAGGTCAAGATGCAGTTAGGGCTATGACAGGGGTCCATCCCTGGTAGGAAGCCACAAAGCTCTGGAAAGTCCCCTTCATAGCTTTTCTCCTGCAGGAGATCTTAGCCAATACCACTACAAGACAAAAGGACAACACTGGTCTTTCCAAGTAGTACCTAATGCATTTTCCCAGCACAATTCACATCCCAGAAAACATGCAATGTGAATTGATATAGGATGCCTTTCTGTATACTGTGAATTACCTTTGGTTAATAAAAGGCTATTTCTGTGTATGGCAAGGCATCTTTGAGGCAGGCAGAAAATCTGAGCAATAGATAAAGGGGAAGGTGGACAGAGTCAGAGGAAGACACTGTGAGCTGCCAGCAAAGGAAGAAAGATGTAAAGAAACAAAGGTAAGCCACATAATGAAAATGGGTTAAATTAAAGAGCTAGCAAGTAATGAGCCTGAGCCATAGCCAAACAGCTTGTAATTAATATAAACCTTTGTGTGATTATTTGGGGCTAAGTGACTGCAGAATTGCAGGCTTGAACCTTGAGCTGGACAGGTAAAAAACTTTTAGCTATAGTGAACAAGTATGCTGGAACAAGTATGCTGTTACCTAAACACAACCAAACATGTCAGGATGGAGGGGATGTTGAACATTTAGAGGCCCTGTGTGCTGTTTACTGGGTATCATCTGATGGGAGTTGATATTTGTGATAAGACAAAGGAGGCTAGTATCCATGAACTCTAAACATGGAGCACCCATGACAGCCTTCTATACTTCATATAAGCCTCTCCCACCCTGTGCTGCGCTGCAATAAAGCACTATGAGGTAGACAGACAAAGCTGGTGGCTCCACCAGGTTCTTCTGCTAGCACTAATGATGATAAGGACCACTTATGAAATGCCAACAGCTTTCTAGGCATCCCAACATATTTTTACAATTTCTAGCAGGTGGGCCCAGTGAAAGCTGCCATGTGCTGTAGGGCAGGGAGCATGACTCAACTGGACTAGTCTGTGCCAACTTTCACATTTGGCTCTTCTTCCTCTTCCATGTCAGTGGCCTCTAATAGGGAAACCAAGGCCTAGGGAACAGAGGTGTCTTCCTTGAGGTCAAAGGCTAATGATCACATATCTAGGGCCCAAACCTTAGCTCTACAACCCAAACACACACCTCTCCTTTGGAAGCCAAGCTACTCCTTTCAGTTGAAAGATGTAAAAGAAAGAGTTAACCTACTTTCTAATCATTTCTTACCACTCAGTCAAAGTTTTTAATCATCTCCCCCAAGAGTATCTAGAAGTTATCCAGGCTTGCAGTTAAGAAAGTCATTCCTAACAAGTTTAACACCTACTGTGTGCCAGACATTCAGCTGTATCTTAATTGCACAATACCCATTATTACAGCACTACTGAAATATACTATGTGAATGCCACCCACTAAACTATGCATGTCAGCTCTCCTTATGAAGAAGCTTGCCAGCCATGGTTGGTCCTTGGCATTACCTGGGACAGTTCAGGCATCAATTGTGTGACCCACCCCCATGATTTAACTGCAGCCAGAGCATTGGGAGTTTCTACAAACAAGAGGTATCTGCTAATTACTCATCAACATGACTTCGCTGTGGAAAACCATTTCATGTTTAGACACAATTTATCATTTTCTCTTTCTCCGAACAGATGGGATCTGACTGAGGACATTCAAACGAGAGAAAGCAGATGGTCAAAGGGAATGTTTAAGATTGAGAAAGTTCAGAGAAGAAGAAAACCCTTGGGAATGTAATTATAATAGAGCATTAAAAAAACCCTATCCCTGAGTTTTCCAGAGCAAATGTCCTGGGGTGAACAGGAAGCTCTTAGCTCTTAGCTCATACCCCATAAAAAGGAATTTAGAAAAATACATCAGTTTTTTTCAGTCAGTTTTTTTTCCCTGTGTCAAATAGTTTCAGAAGTAGAAATATTGGCAATGATTTATCTGAACAAACACTAAATTCACAGATGCTCTCAGACACAAGCTCCTGACTCTATGGACAGCAAGTTGAAGGCCAGCCTCCCCTTCTGGAAGGTCTCCAGGCTTTCTGAGAATGGCCTTCAACTAAGTAGACCATGAAGTAGGCAAGACAGATTGTCATCTATCTGCCCCAGGAAGCCTTTATAGCATATCCAAGCGAGGGATAATGGAGCCAACTTACTCTGGAACTCCATTGTGTCTCCATGCTCAGAGAGAGCTCCAGCCAAGTTAAGATGCCATGACACACTCCAGGCCCTCAAACTCAACCTTAGTCTACTCTGTTTCCCGTCATAATACGATCCTTGGCATTAGAGGAGACACCCCTTGCAATGGGCCCTGAGGGAGATGACTTACGGGGGGTTGTCACATTTCCTCTGCCGGAATCGTGCTCCTGTCCCACACGTGCGGCTGCACATGCTCCAGGTGCTCCATGGACTCCAGTCTCCGTCCACATGTTCTGGGATGGGCGTCTTGCTCACACACTCCCCAGCCCGGCACCACTGAAACACACAAGAGCAAAGCCACTTGCCTCCCAAAGGACTGATTTTCCTTTGGTGTCAAAATCCATTTTGAAGTTTCGGTGGAGGTGGGCTATCTTAGGGTGTGCACGTTTGTGAACGCTTGCTCACTTGGTACCTGCAATCTCCCTGGAGTTTGGAGTTTGCCACTAATTTATATGGGGAATGTGTTCCACAGAGATTTTTCTAAATTCTCAAGAGAGGGGCTGATCCACATGACATGAGAGCAGAACTAAGGGTTTATAAATGCTGAGTAATGCATGTGTGTTTCTCTCCAGAAGACACCATTTTCAGGATCTGAGGCCAGACCTTCAAGGTTGGCTTTGGTACTTAGAAATGACACAGTCAGGTGTGGTGGTGTCTGCTTCTAAACCCAGCACATGGGAGACCAAGACTGGAAGAACATCACAAGAGGAAAACCAGCCTGGGTTAGCTAGACTTGGGCGGGGGTGGGGGCGTGGGGGGAACTGGGGGTAGGGGGGGGCGGGGGAGGGCAATTAGCTGAGGGTAGATGCACCTTGGTTCTTTCTGAGGAAGAAAAGCAAGTCAATCTCTAAAACAAATTTCCCAAGCATAGCATCAGAACGAAATATCACATCATTTATTTTATTTATTTTTTTTTAACTCTTTCAAGTTTTCTAATAAGCCAGGCCTGGTGGAAAAAGGCCTGAAATCCCAGCCTTTGTGAGGTGAAGGCCTTGAAATGTTTAAGGCCAGCCTGGGCTACACAGCATGTTCCAGGGCAGCCTGGACTATATACAGAGGCTCTGACTGAAAAGGAACAAAAAAGAAGAGCAAGAGAAAAACACAGGAAGATGTGAAGGAGAAGAAGAGGAAGAATTAGGGGACAGGTAGCAGGGGAGGAGGGAGGAGGGAGGAGGGAGGAGGGAGGAGGGAGCAGGGAGCAGGGGAGAAGGTCGGAGGAAACCGTGCACCAACTAAGGGAGGCTCTTATAAGTAAAGACTAAAGAGAGTTGTGTAGCTGCAGGTCTGGCCCACTTCCTTCAGATCCTATTGTTTCACTCTTCATAAGGATCAGCTCACTGTCTAAAATTTAGCTAGAATAGAAGACATGATTCCCATCAATGTATGGCACGTGAATTGGTTTTCTTGCCTACTCATTAAAAACCTTCCACTTAAGAAGATTCACTTGTGTGACAAAGAGAGTTCATTTAATTAAAAAAGAATCAAGGAAATGATTGATTTGTGTAGCTTTGTAAGAAATAAGGGGTGATATAGACACACGTGCATGCAGTGGGTTACTGTCATTACTACAGTACTCTGAGTGTTTCTGAGACTCCTGAGTGGAGTGTACACTGCCTTCTACAAGAGAGAAGCTCAGTGTGCAGGAGGTGTGAGGCTGACTGTCAGGGCTGCTGGAAGTTGGGTGTTACCTTGTCTGCCCCACACTCGGTACCATCCAGGGGAGGGTCCAGCTTGGTCTTGCAGGATGTATCTCCCTCTACCAGGCACCACAGACCAGCACACATCAGATGCTGTAGGACAAGAGAAGTAACTATAAGTGCCTCAAGAGCATGCCCAAATGCAGGTCACAGCTGGGGCCTTAGCCATGAAGCAATCACCATTCAGGTTTGGGATTTGTAACAACTGCCGAGAAAGGAGTGTTGAGTCTGGGAATCAGTGGAATTCTTGCATTCATTCCACAGAGGGCTTATCCCAATGGACTGAGTTTGGGAAATCCAAACTCAGGGAATTCTGGAAGATGCTTTCCAGGAGTGGTTAGTAAATAGATCCCTTTCATTTAGTTCAAGGGATGAAGCAGATGGCCAAGCATCCTAAAGACAGTCCTAGCCTAACTTCACCAAAGGCAGCTCTGTGACAAGAATCCCAGGTGAGTGGGTTGGATGGTGAGTGAGGTGGAGGGTTAAATGGCTATAGTGGGAGCCAGAAATGGGAGGCCACAGTGCAGAGGTAGCCTTTTATTTTCCCTGCCTGCCTTCTACCTCTGCTGAGCTGGACATAAATTATTACAGTATTTTACCTAGAAAAACTTGGAACACCCACAAACAAAGAATTAAAGCAATTCTACTAAAACAGGAATAGGCATCTGAAAAGACAGACTCCCAACTGTAGTTAATAAGACATTTGGACATTGACAAAGTGTGCAGAATGAGATGAATTATCAAAATCACCAAGGCAGTCATGGCTATTCTTCTTCCCCAGAGGACTTTTGAGCAGACAGGACCATAAGAGAAGGGGGCTGGTCAAGCTGTTCCGCTGGGAGAGGGATTCTGAGCTATGCTCTGCATGTTGCTCAGGAGTCCTAGGGAACATTGCCATCACCCAGGCTGCTGATGAGTTAACCCATCAATACACCTCTCTGCACTTCGCTCCCTGTAGATGGCCCCTCACAGTATTTCCTGGGATTGCTTCCCACATAAACTACTTGCACCCAAATCCTCACCATGATCATGGCCTGAAAATTGGAAACACATGGTCCTACGGCACTTTTAAAGACACAGTTCTTCCAGGATGCCAAACCCAATTGAGCTGAAGAAGCTTGAGCTGTAATGGGAAAAACTCACCCTCTACTGTGTGGTCAGTGGTGATAACTGGTGCCCTTCAGACAACTGCAGGATGGTACAGTAAGGTAACAGGGAGGTTTGCAAAGGGTATGCTATGCTCAGTTTAGAAGTCTGCTGCTCCAAGCAATCTCAAACATCTGCACAGCACAGATGTGAAACTGTACCATCTGAAGTCAAGCAATGTGTAGAGACTGAGGGACAAAAATAAATGGGAAAGGAAGAAAAACGGTGGTGGAGGGCGCTCTTAGAACAAGCTAAGAAAAGCTCACAACTCCTCACTTTTCAAGTGTGTGGGAGCTGGTTGGAGCCTTCAAACGGGTCAGTGACTGAGGTGGAACGCTGCACGTGTGGGTCCAGAAAAGTCCAATGTTCCCGTTACTGTTTACCTCTCCACGGAACAGTAAAAAGACGAGAACCTGAGCACGGCACAGCTGCTCCCATAAAAGTGACTACACCTCATTAAGTGTTTGATTTCTTGCATGGTCACCTAAGAGTCCTTCCAGACTGTTGCAGTGATGTTCAGACACATGGTCATGAGGCAAGATGGACCCAGGAGTGCAATTATGGGCAGGGGTGTTTGGGGTTAGGAGAAATAATGGCCACATTAGGAGAGAGAGGAAGGAGGTAGGGTGAACTGTTTATTGTGCATTTTATGGACAAAGCTCTCTCATGAAACTTCCCTAATTGTCAAAATCAAAGAGTGGGAGGTTAGGTGGAGTCTTCTTAAACAGAATACAAAAATACCAACAATAAAGGGGAAAAAATACAAATCATACTCCATTCAAAAGAAGAGATTTTTTTTTATTAAAAGGCAAGTATAAAAACATGAGAGAAGGTATTTACAATAGATGTGGGAGGTATTTGCAATGCAGATAATCAATAAAGTATATCTAATACTTTAAAAAAACCAACAAGCTAAAATACTAAAGATCAAAAAAATGCAGAAGACTTGAGTATTTCATAAGATGATATTTAAATGGCAATTAAGCATATGGAAGTATGCCAAAACCTTTTCAGCCATCAAGCAAGGACAAATCAACATCTTTAGATACTTCTACATACACTGGAAAACATTGAGAATTCCTCTCCCCCTCCTCCCCCTCCTCCTCTTCCTCCCCTTTTTCCTTCTTTTTGAGACAGGGTTTCTCTGTGTAGTTTTGGATGTCCTGGAACTCACAGAGATCCACCTGCCTCTGTCTGAAGGACCACAGGGCACAATGGTGGTCACTCCTGGAGGGAATGAATAAAAATGAGTAACAAAGGCCATTCTGGATGACTCAACATGCCCTGCTTCTAGATGTGCTGAACATACTTATACAATTAGTGAAAAACCAATTTAAGTGTTCTTATGATCTGTGCATTTTCCTGTGTGTCTCCTGTTGTGTTCTAGGCAAATTAAAAATATGGAATTTACATGTGTACAAAATGACCTTTGACCACTTCTAGGTACTTATCCTGTGCACCTGTGGTTCTCAGTCGAGAAGCTGAGCATTCCAAATGGCATTTGATGGTATCTGAAGACAGCTTTGAATTGTCAATCAGGAGTACTCACCATTCCCCCAGCAAAGGTGAGTATATGCCAAGGATTTTGCTAAACCCTTAATGTGCACACATGTCTCCCAAAAACAAAAGAATTATCAAGCTCAACATGTCAATCGTCCCTAGGTTAGGAAACCCTGCTACAAAGGAACTCAATCCTACAGCAAAAGGGAAGGCTGTAAGTAATGGTGGAGAATCCTGTGAGAAGGCCCTCCTCAGCCAGATGACCAAAGGTAACAGTACCATCATTCGCTATATTATCATCAGGTTATCCTTTCCAGTAATGAATAATCTCACTCTAAGAAAGACACGAGAAGGCCCAATTCATGAAATAACTGGCCAGTGTTCCACAAAAGCATGGAGGTTGTGACCAATGAGGAGAGGCTAAGGAACTACCCCAGATGCCAGCTGCTGAGGGAGACAGAGGAGTAAACTCAAATCAGGATCCAGCTGGGACTGTGGGTTCAAGAGAAGGTAGCAAGTGAGAAAATGGGCAAAATTTCAATGCCTCTTAGACTGTAACAGTTGATTTCTTCTTTTTTTAAACAAAGATGTGTATTTTTAAGTATTAGGGATCAGACAGAGGGACCTGAGCATGCTATAAAAGCATTCTCCCATTGAACTATTCTCCCAATACTTTCAGTTTCTAATTTATCTGAAAATTGTATATATTATGGAGTCCTGGGTGATATTTTCATGCATGTATCCTTTGTGTAATGTTCAAACCAGGTTAAATATATCTGTTTCCTCTTGTATCATTAGTTCTTTGTGAATTTCCTGATTGTGATAATTGCTCTAGGATTATGGAATATATTAAGTTGGTGAATAAAATGTACTATTTTTTAATTTATTTATTTATTATTAAGTATACAGTACACAGAAGAGGGCACCAGATGTCATTATAGATGATTGTGAGGCACCATGTGGTTGCTGGGAATTGAACTCATGACCTCTGGAAGAACAGTCAGTGCTCTTAACCTCTGAGCTATCTCTCTAGCCCTGAAGTGTACTATTTTTACAACACTTCCCTGTAATCTGAAATTGTCTCATAATAAGTCAAAATATAACACAATCTACAGTAATTTTAAGTGAAGCAACTTCGTTTATACTGATATGGACTAACTAAGTCATTATTACGAGAAAAAAGGGCAAGATTCACAATGACATGAGAGTGTGTTAATGTTTAAATGAAAAAGGATTTACATAGTGGGCATGTTTCAGATCTTACTTTTGGCTTGTATTTTCTCACTTGGGAAACATTAATATAAATCTGGAAGATCCCACTGAAGCCCAAGCTTCTGTGTAGAGGATACTCTTTGCTATGTTTTGGATCTGAAATCTCTGCAAAAGGCCCATGAGCTAAAAGGCTCTGCCCCAACTTGGCACTATTGGAAAGTGATAGAACTGTTAAGAGAGTAGAATAGTGTGTGTGTGTGTGTGTGTGTGTGTGTGTGTGTGTGTGTGTGTGATGTCTTCCAGTTATTGGGATAATACCCTTGAAACAGATCCCAGTCATTTTCTCTCCACTTCTTGGTCACTATGAGGTGAGCAGCTTTGCTCTACTATGCTGTGACTGCTATGATACAATACCTCATCAGATTACCAAAAGCAACAGACCAACAACTGAAGACTCAAAAACCATGAGGCAAAATATACCTGGTCTTTTTCTAAGTTTATTACCTCTGGTATTTTGTTATAGTACCAGAAAGCTAGTAAGTTCTTTGTTATTGTTATTTAATGTCCACAGTGCATGTTTACAAACTATTATTAACTACCCTCCTAGGCTATCTTTGTAACTATAGATGGATACATCTCCTAAACATCATCAGAGGAGCATCTCTTTGCAGTAGATAACTATTAGCACAAAGACCCATAGCTGGTACACATGCAAAGACTCAGCCTAAATGAGATATGCATGTTACAAGACTCTGGGATCACTGGAGAAGAACAGACATTGAGATTGCAAGAGTCAGAGGTAGTGGATGTCTGCAGACAAATAGTATTTGTTGAACAGGACAGTTGCACTCATGAACACACAGTGTCTGTTGACTATGTACAAGACCTGCGCAGGATCAACCAGACAAAAATCCCTGCCTAGATGAGGGAGAGGCCCCACCGTTAGGTGAAGAACTATTGGCAGTTGATGGCTCCTGGGAGGATGGTTCAGTTTTGTTCAGGGATGTGGCCCCTGAGAGGCTACCCATGTTCCAGTAGATAGTCCTCCACCACATGCATGTACTGGCTACATGCACTAAGTGGACTTTTAAAAAAGAGCACGTGATCCTGTCACAGTGGCATATGCTTTTAATCTCAGTACTCAGAAGGCAGAGGCAAACAGATATCTATGACTTCAAGGCCAGCCTGGTCTAAGCAGAGTTCCGGGCCAGCCTGGGCTATCACAAACAAGAACATGAAGTTGGGATGAAAGTTAGAATGGAAAATATGGAAGGTATTGGACAGAAAAGAATGGGTTGGATTTGATCAAAACACATAATATGCATACATAAAATTCTCAAACAAGATGTCAATGATTTTTTCCTGAGGACATTCTTTTATTTCCTCCTCAAGGGCACTGCCTCTTTAAGTACTTTTCCTCCCTCACCTAGATAACCCTGATCATGCCATGTTCACCACAGCTTGCAGATCTAATACTCAGATTCACATAAATGTCCTTATTCCCTGCAGGGCCCAATTAACCCTCCCACCCACGTCAAAGGCCAGCTGCAGACTCTCCTCGAACCCTCACACTATCCCTTTCCTCTGTATTCATGACGAAGACTTTACCTGTACCAGACAGAACTCTTCCTGCCTGCGCAGGGGCAGCTGTATCTCCAAGTGTGCTTTACTCCTTCTCCAGGCTCATCTCCCAAGGCTGCTGTATACTTTACTAGAGCTACAGAGTGGATGGTGAACATGCCATTCTGCCTGTCTCTGCATAGCTCGATCCAGGACTGAAATGAATGATATCAACAGGTATACCAATGCTCTGCTCCTTCAAGGTCAAATCCAAGGATCTCAGGCTTTGTGAAGGAGAAGCCACTCAAACCAATTATGAATTGGGGGCCCAAACTCCTTCAATTGCCCCTTTTTACCTGGTCCAACAAGAAAGAATCCTTTAGGGATTTAGGGATATGCCAACCTGACCACTTCTGCTGGGGGGGGTGGGGGTGGGCGGTTCCATTTGTCTTCTCTGCTATGCCCTGGATGCTCAATTCTCAATTAAAACAGCTGCCTCCCCATCACCTCCACACAGCCCTGGCCTCCCCATCACCTCCACACAGCCCTGGCCTCCCCATCACCTCCACACAGCCCTGG
>PVIH01009257.1:65938-83949 GCA_004025045.1 Sigmodon hispidus | reverse complement strand
CTTACAACAAAAGTTTCAGATATCCAGAGCTGAGGCACGTCAAATAGTTTTGGATTGTGATCAATGTGTGGTGTATCACCACCCACTTTTCCTAGGTGTTAATCCCAGAGGGATCATGCCATTAAAAGTATGGCAAATGGATGTTACTCACATTTCTGAATTTGGCTCTTTAAAGTATGTACATGTTTCTCTAAATACGTGCTCTGGTATCTTGCATACCATTGCCATGTCAGGAGAGGAGGGACGCAATGTCAGTGTGCACTGCCTAGAGGCCTGGGCAGCTTGGGGAAAGCCCCTGTAGGTAAAAACTGACAATGGCCCTGCTTATACTGGAACACAGTTTACTGCAATAAAAAATTCCACAGAAGAAGAAAAACTCAAAAAAATCAAACATATACACACACCTCAAAAATAAGTGGAAACAATTATCATTACTCATAAATATTTCTTAATATCAATGGACTCAATTTATATATAAAAAGCACAGTTTAGTAGAATAGATACAAAACCAGAAACTATTCTTTAGCTACATACAAGGGATGTATCTTAACTTCAAAGAGAGACACTGGTGCAGAAAAAATGATTTGGGAAATTACTTTCCAATCAAATGGACCTAAGAAAAAAGCTGGTCCAGAGTTTGTGTGGTATGTTGTTTGTGCTGCTGCAGGAAGCTGAGCAGATAACACGGCCAAGCTGGAAAATGCCAACATGACTGCAATGACATAATGGTGTGCATATCAACTTCATTTTGGAAAATTGGACCTTGCTAAAGCCTTCTCAGAAGAATCTTTACAAACATGTGTTGCTGGAGACCTATGAAAATCTCAGTATTATAGTATTCTTTGAATGCATGAAAGAACATAAAATGGAGAGAAATTCCATGAATGTGAGAAATGTGGTATATCTTTTGACCAGTAAAGTGATCTTCAAAATCAAAAGAGAAAACACATTGTTGTGAAAAATTATAAATACAATCAGTGTTGTGATTTCTTTGCATAGCAGAGTTATTTTCAAAAACTTAAAAAGCCATATACTGGAAAGAAACCCTTCAAATGTAATCAATATAATAAAATTATTGTGCAACACAGTAATCTTCAAAGCCATAAAAGAACACATATTGGGAAAAAATCTTTTGAATACAATCAATGTGGTAAAGCCTTTATTCATCACAATTCTCTTGAAATGCATGAAGGAATACATACTAGAGAGAAGCCCTATAAATATAATCAGTGTGATGAAAGCTTTGCAAATCACAGTTATCTTGAAAGACATAAAAGAACACATACTGGAGAAAAACCCTTTGAAAGCAATAAATGTGGTACAGCCTTTGTGCAACAGAGTAATCTCCAAACCCATATTAAAAACATACTGGAGAGAAACCATATGAATGTAATCAGTGTGGTAGTCTTTGCATACAATAGTTTTCTTGAAATACATAAAAGAACACATATTGGAGATAAACCCTATAAAAGTAATCAGTGTGTCTTTTTAAAATACATAAAAACATACTAAAGAGAAGGTATATGAATGTAATCAGTGTAGTAAAGACTTTGCACATCACTATCTTCTTAAAATATATAAAAGAACACATACCAGAATGAAGCCTTACAAATCTAATCAGTGTGGTAAAGATTTTGTGAATCACATTTATCCTAAAAAACATAAAAGAACACATATTGGAGAAAAGCCCGATGAATGCAATCAATGTGGTAAAGCCTTTGCACAACAGAGTAATCACCAAACTCACAAAAGAACACATACTGGAGAGAAAATATATGAATGTATTCAGTGTGGCAAGGTTTCACACAATACAGTATTCTTCAAGGGCCTAAAAGATTACATACTGCAGTTCCCCAACAATATCATCAATGTGAAAAACCTTTGTATATCCTAGTCACATTAAATATATAAAAGAACAAACTTTTAGATAATTACTATGAATGCAATCATTTTGGTAAAATTTTTGCAATCATGATAGCTTTATTTTTTTGTTTTGTTTTTTGTTTTTTGGGTTTTTTTGTTCTTTTTCCTTCTATATTTATTTAGTGTTTATCAAGAAAAACAGTAAAATGAATTTAAAATGTTGAAAAGTTAACAATAACTATGAAGAAGATAAAAATCATAAGCATGACATATCAAGGGTGATAATGCAAATAAGATTGCTACACATATATTTACTTTGTGTTCATCTTCCCCTCTGAATTTTTTTCATCCCTGTATATCCTTATTCAAGGGCCCCTCCCCCTCCTGCCACATCAGGTCTTTTTTTCTTCTCCACAAATCCCCATCCCCTCCCTGGGCAGGGAGGAGACAGTCCTATGGTCTCACTGACCCAATAATGCTTAGATCAGTCTCCACTCCTGTCAAATCCAGTTTTGTCCCCTCTCCCTCAAGAGTGAGTCAGGTGTTCCTATAGTTGGAGTGGGATCCAAAGGGTCAGTCCAGGGTGTTTCTGATCCCCAGCTGCTCAGTGGTTGTGGTTTGCAGCTTGTGCATGCTTGGCTTTTTCTCTTGTTTGTTTGTTTAGAGACCACTAATGAGTGAGTACATCCCCTGCTTATCTTTCTGAGTTTGTGATACCTCGCTCAGGAGGATATTCTCCAAATCCATCCATTTGCCTGAAAATTTTAGGATATCATTTTTTCTTACTGCTGAGTAGTATTCCATTGTGTAGATGTACCACAGTTTCTTAATCCATTCTTCAGTTGAGGGACATCTAGGTTGTTTCCAGGTTCTTGCTATTACAAATAATGCTGCTATGAACAAACATAGTTGAGCTAACACCTTTGGAGTGTGAATGTGCCTCTTTAGGGTATACACCCAGAAGTGGTATTGCTGGGTCCTTGGGGAGATTGATTCTCAATTTTCTAAGAAACTACCATATTGCATACCAAAGTGGCTGAACAAGCTTAAACTCCCACCAGCAATAGTGGAGTATTCCCCTTGCTCCACATCCTCTCCAACATAGGCTGTCATCTGTGCCTTTTATCTTAGCCAATCTAACAGGTGTAATAGTTTTAAAAGGCATGAAACAGCACATTGTAGAGAGAAATTCTATTAAGGTCATCAGTTTGTTAAAGTCTTTACACATCAAAGTCATCCTGAAATGCATAAGAAAACAGAAACATTATGAATATTATCACTTTGGTAAGTACCTTGAACATATAAGTAGTTTGCAATATTATAAAAAATTTATATCAGCAATGGACTCTATACACATACACATACACACAAATATACATGCATACATACATACATACATATATATATGTATATATATATATATGTTTCAGTGTGGTCAAATTTGTCAATATATAATAGTGGTAAAGATTTTATGTGAAATCAGTCTGTTAAAAGGTTTGCATATTACATTAGTCTTTGACACACCTATTAAGATACTGAGAGTCCCTCTCCAGAACTGGAGTCAATCCCTAGGGTCTGATCTCAGACACTCCCTAGCAGACAGGAACTAGGCTTTGGCTGAAATGGGCTCCTCCAGTGACACCTAAAAGAGGGAACGATGCACAGCTGGACCCTGCCACCAGGGAGAACTGCATCATCAGAGAAGGACTGAGGCTTTGAAATTCAGACCCGTGTCCAGAGTAGAGTGAGAGACAGAGCAGTAAACTTGCTCAGAGGAGACAGAAGACATAAAATCCCTCTTGCCGCAACTGACTAGGAGCAGACTAATTTTGAACCATTGAAGCCATGGGCATAAGCCTGTGTAAAAATACATGCAACAGTATAAAGAACAACAAGGCAACACCAGAAGAAACTGGTGGTTCCACAACTAAAAGACATGAGCAGAGCAATGAAGAGGAAAGTGAAGAAAATAACAGCAAAACACTTATATGAAGATTATTGAAGCCTTCAAAGCTAAAAATGTACCTTAAAGAAATAGAAAAAAAAATACAAACAAATAGGAAGACATGAACAAATGCTTGAAATAAAAGCAAAAAAGGTAAACTAAAAAAAATTAGAATCATTCTAGGCACTAAAAACTGAAATAGAGGCAATAAAAAAAGGTACAAAATGAGGCAATGATGGAAATAGAAAATGTGAAGAAAAAACTGGAATTACAGATACAAGCATAACCAACAAAGTACAAGAGATGGAATAGAGAATCTCTGAAGTAGTAGACTCAGTAGCTGATATAGATACTAAGATACTAAAACCAAAAAAGCTATCACACAAAATGATCAGAAAATCTGGGATACCATGAAAAGACATAACCTGAGCATAATAGGAATAGAAGAAGGAGAAGAATTCCACTCAAAGGCACAGATAATGTATTCAAAAATCATAAACAAAAAGTTTCCTAACTTAAGGAAGGTAATGACTATATAGATACAAGAAGCTTATAGAACACCAAATAGATAGGAATCCCTAAAAACATCCACTTGCAACAAAATAATCAAGCCACAAAACATACAAAACAAAGAAAAAAAAATTTAAGAGCTGTAAA
This sequence comes from Sigmodon hispidus, assembly GCA_004025045.1. Classification (NCBI taxonomy): domain Eukaryota; kingdom Metazoa; phylum Chordata; class Mammalia; order Rodentia; family Cricetidae; genus Sigmodon; species Sigmodon hispidus. Next base: position 79,484 of record PVIH01009257.1, on the reverse strand, counting down.
AGAAAAGTGCCAACTTATCTATAAAGGCAGACCAATCAGAATAAATTCTGACTATTCAATGGAAATCATGAAAGCAAGAAGACCTTGATTAGAAGATATACAGACACTAAAAGAGCATGACTGCCAACCTAGACCACTATACCCACAAAATTATCAATCACCATAGATGGAGTAAACAAGACATTTCATGACAAAGTCAGACTGAAACAATACCTATTTACCAACCTGGCCCTTCAGAAAGCATTAGAGGAAAATCTCCAACCTAATGATCCCAGATATACCCATGAAACCACAAACAATCAATAATCTCACAGAATAGCCCAGAGAAAGGAAATACATACAAGCTGCCACCAAAAATAACAATAAATATCAATCAGTGGTCACTAATAGCCCTTAATATCAATGGACTCAACTCACCTATAAAAAGACACAAGCTAACAAAATGGATACAAAATCAGAAACTATGCTTCTGTTGCATACAAGAAATACACCTCAACCACAAAGACAGACACACACTCAGAATAAAGGGTTGGGAAAAGATTTTCCAATAAAATGGCCTTAAGAAACAAGCTGGTGTTGCCATCCTAATATCTAATGAAGTCAACTTTAAATTAAAATCAATTAAAAAGGACCAAGATTGATATTATTTCTTCATCATTGTAAAAATTGGTCAAGGAGATTTTAATCCTGAATATCAATCCCCTAATGTAAGGACACCTATCAATGTAAAAGAAACACTACTAAAGCTCAAATCCCACATCAATTCTCATATACTAATAGTGGGAGACTTCAATACCCCACTTTCACTCTTGGATAAGTCAACCAGACAGAGAATAAATGAAGAAATAAGTAGTCTAAGAGGGGTTATGATCCAAATGGATTTAAGAGATGTTTACAGGAGCTTCTACTGAAATACAAAGGAATGTACATATTTTTTAGCATCACATGGAACTTTCTCAAAAATTGACCACATAATTGGTCATAAAGCAAATATCAGGAGATATCAAAAATTTAAATAATCCCTTCTATTGTATTCAACCACCAGGGCCTAAAGTTAGAGTTCAACAACATCAAAAATCAAAGAAAGACTACCAACTCATGGAAACTAAACATCCCTCAGCTTATCTACCTCTAGGTCAAGGAAGACATTAAGAAAAATCAGTCTTTCCAGAATTAAATGGAAATGAATCCACAATGTACTCAAAATTTTGGGACACAATGAAAGCAGTCTTAAGAGGAAATTTCATAGCATTAGACGCCTATATGAAAAACCTAGAGAAATCCCACACTAGAGAACTAACAGCATAGCTGAAAGCCTTAGAACAATGAGAAGCAAGCTCACCTAGGAGTAGATGGCAGGAAATAATCAAACTTAGAGCTGAAATCAATACAATTGAAACAAAAAGAACATTGCAAATAATCAGTGAATCAAAATGTTGGTTCTTTGAGAAAGTCAACAAGATAGATTAACCCTTACCCAAAGTAATCAAAAAGCAGAGAGAGCATATGCAAATCCACAAAATTGGAAGTGAAAAGGGGGATATAACAACAGACCCCCAAGATATTCTGATAATTATCAGGTCATACCTTGAAAATCTATATTCCAGAAAAATAAAAAACCTAGAAAAACTGGATAGCTTTTTGGTCAGGTACTATTTACCAAAATTAAATGAAGAACAGATTAATTGCCTAAACAAACCTATAAACCTAAAGGAAATTGAGGCTCTCCTTAACAGCCTCCAAAGAAAAAAAAAAAAAAAAAAAAAACCCAAAAACCAAAACAAAACAAAAGACCAGGTCTTGATGCTTTCAGGGCAGAATTTTACCAGACATTTAAAGAAGAACTAGTACAATTACTCCTCAAACTGTTTCACACATTAGAGAGAGAAGGAATACTGCTAAATACTTTTTAAGAGCCCAAAATTTCACAAATATTCAAGCCACCCAAAGATGCAATAAAGAAGGACAATTACAGTCCAATTTTCTTCATTAACATTGATGCTGAAATGCTCAACAAAAGTTGGAAAACCATATACAACCATATATAAAAAATATCATCCACTGTGATAAAGTTGGATTCATCCCAGAAATGGAGGGATGGTTGAACATATAAAAAACGGTAAATGTCATCCATCACATAAAAAAGTGATGGGAAAAAACCACATTATCATATTCTTAGATGCTGAAAGACATTTTTTAGAAAATCCAACACTTTTGTGATAAAAGTTCTCATGAGATCAGGAATACATGGAATATATCTGAATATAATAAAGGCAATTTACAAGAAGCTGACAGCAACATCAAACTTAATGGAGAAAATCTCAAAGCAATCCCACTAAAATCAGGAACTTGACAAGATATCCTCTCTACCCATATCTGTTCAATATAGTTCTCAAAGTTTTAGCTAAAGCAATAAGAATACAAAAGAAGATTAAGATTTCCACCCTTGATAAGCCATGCTTATGATTATTATCCTCTGTATAGTTATTGTTAACTCTTCAGCATTTTTTTTTAAAATTCTTTTTACTGTTTGTTTGATAAATACAAAATAAAGAAGAAAAAAATTAATTAGAAAAAAAGAAGATTAAGAAGATAAACATTAAAGAAGAAGTGAAACTATCTCTATTTGCAGAAGATATGATTGTACACACAAGTGATGCACAAAATTCTGCCATGGAACTCCCACAGCTGATAAGTACCTTCAGCAATGTAACAGGATAGAAGATTAACTCAAGGAATTAAGTAGCCATTCTATACACTAAAGATAAAAGGGATGACAAAGAAATTAGAGAAATATCACCATTTATAATAGCTGCAAATAGCATTAAATACCTTAGAGTGAGTATAACCAAAGAAGTAATGATCTATTTCACAAACACTTTAAATCATAAAAGAAAGAAATTGAAGAGAATATTAGAAAATGGAAATACCTCACATGTTCCTGGATAGGTAGCATCAACATAGCAAAAATGGCAATTCTACCAAAAGCAATCTATAAATTCAATGTACTTCCCATTCAAATCCCAACACAATATTTTAGGCAACTTGAAAGAACAGCACTCAACTTCATTTGGAACAATAGTGAAGTCAGCATTGTGAAATCCTGGATGCACCACCATCCCTGAAATCAAGTTATACTATAGAGCTACAACAATAAAAAGAGCACTGGCATAAAAATAGACTTGTGGATCAATGGAATCAAAAGCAGGATCTGTGCATTAACATAGGAACATATGGAATAACAGGAAAGCCAGGATTGCCAAAACAATTTTGCTCAACAAAAGAACCTCAGGAGGCATCATCATCCCTGACTACAAGTTATACTATAGAGCTACAGTAATAAAAACAGCGTGGTACTGGCATAAAAGCAGACTTGTGGACCAATGTAACAGAATTGAGGATCCAGACATTAACCCAAAAACCTATGAACACCTGACCTTCGACAAAGAGGCACAAAATATTCAATGGAAAAAAAGATAGTATATTTAACAAATGTTGTGGCATAGTTGGATGGTAGTGTATAGAAAAATGTAAATAGATCCAAGCCTGTCACCCTGCACAAAACTCAAATCCAAGTGGATCAAAGACCTCAACATAAACCCATCCACTTTAAACTTGAAAGAAAAGAAAGTGGGATACACACTTCTACAAATTGGCAGAGGTGACTACTTCCAAAATATAACATCAGTGGCACAGACACTAAGACCAACAATCAGTAAGTGGGATCTCCTGAAGCTGAGAAACTTCTATAAAGCCAAGGATACTGACAATCAGACAAAACGACAGCCTACAGAATGGGAAAAAAATTTCACCAACCCTACAAATGATAGAGGACTTATATCTAAGATATATAAAGAACTCAGGAATCTAGAGCCCAAAACCTTGAATAACCCAATCGAAAAATGGGGTTCAGATCTAAAAAGGGAATTTTCAGCAGAAGAATCACGAATGTCTCAAATGAACCTGAAAAAGTGTTTATCATCTTTAGCCATCAGAGAAATGCAAATTAAAACAATTTTGAGATACTACCTGACATCCATTAGATTGGCTAAGATAAAAGACACAGGTGACAGCCTATGATGGGGAGGATGCAGAAGAAGGGGAACACTCCTCCATTGTTGATGGGAGTGTAAGCTTGTTCAGCCTCTTTGGAATGCAGTATGGCAGTTTCTCAGAAAACTGACAGACAATCTCCCCTAAGACCCAGCAATAACACTCCTGGGTGTATACCCTAAAGATGCACAGTCACTCTCCAAAGGCATTATCTCAGCTATGCTCATATCAGCATTATTTGTAATAGCAAGAACCTGGAAACAACCTAGATGTCCCTTTACTGAAGAATGGATTAACAAACTGTGGTACATCTACACAATGGAGTACTACTCTGCAGTAAGAAAAAATGATATCCTAAAATTTTCAGGCAAATGTATAGATTTGGAGAATATCCTCCTGATTGAGGTATCACAAACCCAGAAAGATAAGCAGGGGATGTACTCACTCATTAGTGGTCTCTAAACAAATAAACAAGAGAAAAGCAAAGCATGCCCAAGCTGCAATCCACAACCACTGAGCAGCTTGGGATCAGAAACACCCTGGACTGACTCGTTGGATCCCACTCCCCCCTAGAGGAAGACCTGACTCAGTCTTGAGATTGGGGGATGAAAACTGGATCAGCTAGGAGTGGATGCTGAACTAAGCACTATTGGGACCACCTCAAGCGAAGCCTGGCCCAGGTGTGGGGGGGAGTTGTGGAGAAGTGAGAATGACCTGATGTGGTGGGAGGGCTAAGGGACTTTGAATAAGGATATACAAGGATAGAAAGTGTGACTTCTTTGTTCATCATAATTTTAAAAAAGAGAAAAAACGAACACCTGTTCTTTGACAATGAGTCCCAAAATTTTCAATGGAAAAATATAATATCTTTAACAAATGGTGTTGACATAGCTTGAGCATAGTGTGTAGAAAAATGCAAATATTTCCTAGCTTGTCACCGTCCACAACCTCAAATCCAAGTTGATCGAAGACTTCAACATAAACCCAACCACACTGAACTTGTTAGAAAAGAAAGTGAGAAATACCCTCCAACACATTAATAAAGGTGACCACTTCCTAAATATAACACCAGTGGCACAGACACTGAGAACAACAATCAATAAGTAGGACCTCCTAAAACTGAGAAGTTATGTAAAGCCAAGGACAATGTCAATAAGACAAAATAACAGTCTACAGAATGGGAAAAGATTTTCACCAACCCTACAAGTGATAGAGGACTGATCTCTAAAATATATAGAGAACTCAAGAAACTATAGCCCCAAGCCTTGAATAACCCAATCAAAAAATGGGGTTCAAAACTTAAAAGGTAATTGTCAGCACAAGAATTACAAATGACTGATAGGCACTTGAAAAAGTGCTCAACATATTTAGTTATCAGAGAAATGCAAACCAAAAAACTTTGAGATACCACCTTATACCTGTCAGATTGGCTAAGATAAAAAATAGTGATGAGAGCCTATTCTGCAGAGGTTACAGGACAAGAAGAACACTCCTCCATTGCTTTGGGAGTGTAAGTTTTTCAGTCACTCTGGAATGGAGTATGGTGGTTTCTCAGAAAACTGAGCATCCATCTCCCCAAGGACCCAGCAATTCCTCTACTGGGGTTATACCATAAAGATGCACATTCATACTCCAAAGGCTCAACTATGTTTATAGTGACATTGTTCATGTTAACAAGAACCTTAAACAACCTAGATGCCCATCAACTGAAGAATGGATTAACAAACTGTTGTACATCTACACACTGGAGTACTACTCAGCAGTAAGAAAAAATGATATCCTAAAATTTGCAAGCAAATGAATGGATTTAGAGAATATCCTCTTGAGTGAGGTTTCACAAACCAAGAAAGATAAGCACGGGAGGTCCTCACTCTTTAGGGACTCTAAAAAAAAAAAAAAAAAAAAAAAAAAAAGCAAAGCATATCCAAGATGCAAACCACAAATACTGAACAGCATGTGGTCTGAAAGACCTTTGTCCTGACACCTTGGATCCTACTTCCTCCAGAGGAACATCTGACCCAGGGTTGATTTCGGAGTCAGGAAACTGGATCTGCCAGGAGTGGATGCTGAAGTAAGCCTTTTGGGGACCTTGGGACTTCCTGTCCTTGCTGGGGAGGAGATAAAGAGATATAGAGAAGAATGAGTAATTTGAAGGGTAAGAGGAGGAAGGGAGCTTAAACAGGGATATACACTGACAGAAAATGTGACTTTATTCATAATAAAAAAATGATGAGTAAAATCCAGAGCTCTGGGCTGATATAATACAAGATACAAGAATATATTCAACTGCTTTTTCCTCATGCCAACTGGTAGAATTGGTGAATATTCATTAATAGTATTTTAAGCATGTTCTTTCCTGCAGTTTGTGATACCTGTGTGCTTTTAAAACCACCTTCCTTGAAGTTTCCACTAATTTTGTTGTTGTTCTAATAGTAAATGATTACTGTTATCTGGTAAAGAAAAATTTGAAATTGAGAGCTTATTGGTATAAAGAGTCTGGTAACATTTTTAGTCAACATAGCTTTAATGTGCTATACAAACATATTTATCCTATAGAAAAATGTGATGGGTTATCAATTTGTTCCCATATTAAAAAGTCTGTTTTCACATTGTTTGTATTAGCAAACTCGGGGAGAAAATAAATTTATAAGCCCCTCTGTGTAGGGTACAAACATTAGCCAAATGAACATAATTTTGCCTTGAAACCAGAGCTGAAGAAACACATTGTTCACTTGACCACTGGAGCACAAAGGCAATCAATCCCTGGGCTGAGAAGCTACCAATCTCTGACAATTAATTCCAACCAATCTCTGAAAAAATTTCAAGTTCAATGATACAAATGTGAGCAAGTCTGAACATGCTATTTTTCTCAGTGGAATAACTCAGCCCCTCAGAAGCCCTGTATAAAGCCTACGTCTGTTCAGTTGGAAGCTGCCCTTTTCACCTTGGAAGAAGCAGGCACTCACATGAATTGTTCCTTCCAAAATAAATCTCTTAAATGCATTTTTGATAAAAAAAAATTTGTAAGAGTAGATTAGAAACTTAGTAGTGGATTGTAGCAAATGAGCAATGGATACCTTTACTGGCAAACTTACTTAAAACAATGTAGCAGAAACAACTTTTTTCTGGAGCCAGTTACATTTCTGAAACATTTATCCTATTACTAGAATGAAGCATAGATGTAACAAATTGGCCTGATGTTGAGTAGAAATAAGCATCTCTTCTAGGAAATTCTCTAGTGGAGTGGACCAGAAAGAAAATGGACAGCTTTGCTGAAAAACTGTTAGCAGAGAGTAGTGAAGTTGAGATGTAATGGATCTTTGTTGAAGAGGAGCAAGATATATCCTGTTGGGAGACCATTTCCCACTGGAGCACCATGTTATGTATAACCTGACTTTTGACAGACATAATATCTATCTCTTTAGAGTCTTATATATCCTCATATTTCCTCCAGAGCTTTAGGTTTAGAGGAGATCCAAATAGTCAGGATACCTGTCTCTTCACATTACAAGTCCCAAGATAACTTTGTTTTGTAGCTGTAGGTTTAGCCTGACTTCCAATGGTCAGGTTACTTTTTTCTTCAGAGATGTTTGTATCCACAAAATCTTCTCTCCACATCTTTGGACATGACCCAACTCCCCAATTTTTACACAATTTTGCATATCCAGGATACTTGTCTTTTCCAACTTTAAGTGTAGCTTCACTACTGGTAGTCAGGGTACAATATACCCCAGAGATATAACACTTGAACTATAAATTTAATTGATAAAGTAACCCTTGTAGATTTTTGTACTTATCTTCAACTATATGAAACAACTAACTCAGGTATAAAAATCTATGGATTTGTATTAGCTTCTCTTCTTTAATGTTTTTGTCAAATTAGAAATTATTTTGGCCCTTGATTCCAGAGAAATAATGTATCACCACAAAAATTGTATGGTAACAAATTTCAGACATGGGAGCTAAAGCAGGAGAATAAGAACTCATACATTTAATCTGCATTATAATGCAGATACAAAGAACTAAAAATAACTTACAGATGTAAATTTCCGAAGCCTTAGCCCATTGACCTTTTTTTCTCTTACCAGGAGTGCAATATTTCCTAAATCTTTTCAAATTATAGCACTAAGCTTAAAAGTTTGATTTCTTTGACTTCAAGACTTTTTGACTTTAAGATGATGAAGAAAACCTCTAATAAGCAGGTACATGGCTCAAAATTTGTTTTACAAAAATAAATGCCTACAAGAGAAAAAATTCAGTGAAATGATGTTTGTTTAAAATTGTTTTAATGGTAATTATGTGATATCAGTACATTTGTGTAGGTATGTAAATGTGCATGCTGTCTCCTAAGAATGTTAGAACCTCAAATTTTTTTTGTAACTGCTTTCACAGATTGCTGTTAAAAACTGAACTTTTGTTTTAGCAATAAATATTTATTAACTCCAGTAAAAGAAACAAGGTGGTATATCTACTATCTAAAAAATTAGCTTCCAAGCTAAAATCATTCAAAAGAGATTAGCATAGACATTACTTATTAATCTCACAAAAAATCAACCAAGATGAAGTCTCAATCCTGAATCTTTGTGCTCCCAACACAAGGCCACATTGATATTTAGAAAAAAATTACTAAAATGTAAATGTCACATCAGCCCCACATATTATTAATGGGAGAGTTTAATGTCCCACTTTCACCAGTGGGTAAGTCTACCAGATAGAAACTTAACAGGAGGGGGCTGGAGAGATGGCTCAGAGGTTAAGAGCACCGTCTGCTCTTCCAGAGGACCCGGGTTCGATTCCCAGCACCCACATGGCAGCTAACAACTGTCTGTAGTTCCAGTTCCAGGCAAACACCAAGGCAAATAAATAAATAAATAAAGTTTTAAAAAAAGAAACTTAACAGGAAAATAAGGGATCTAACAGATGTTATGACTCAAAAGGACTTAATAGATATATATATAGAAATTTTCACCCAAACACAAAGGAAGATAGCTTTTTCTCATTACTCCATAGAACATTCTGTAAAGTTGACCACATACTGAGTCCTAAAGCAAATATCAGTAGATACAAAAATGGGAACAACTATTTGTATTCTCTGAGTCCACCATGGACTAAAGTTAGAGTGCAACAACTACAACACCCACAAAAGCTAAAAAATTCATGAAAAATGAACATCTCTCAATTGAAACACCACTGGGAGAAGGAAGAAGTAAAGCATGATATTAAACACTTAATAAAAATGAATCCACAACTTACCAAATCTTATAGTACACAATGAAAAAAGTGCTAAGGTGAAAATTAATAGCAATAGAAGCCTACATGAAAATCTTAGAGAATCCTCACACAAAAGACTTAACATCACAGCTTAAAGCTCTAGAACAATTAGAAGCAAAGTCACCTAGAAGGAGATAGTAGGAAATAATCAAAATCTGGGCTGAAATCAATAAAATTGAAACAAAGAAAACAATACAAAGAATCAAAGAATTAGTTCTTTGAGAATGTTAACAAGATGAACAAACACTTATTGAAACTAACCAAAAAGCAGAGAGACAGTATTCAAATTAACAAGAAATGAAAAGGGTGACATAACAACAGACTCTCAGGAAATCCACAAAATCATTAAGTTGTAGTTAAAAAATGTATACTTAAATAAATTCTAAAGCTTCAAAGAAATAGACAGCTTTCTCGACAGAGGCCACTTACCAAAATTAAATTAAGACAAGATAAATGACCTAAATAATTTCCCCAAGGAAATTGAAGCTGTTATTAAGTCTCCAAAGCAAAAAACAAAAATAAATCCCAGGGCCAGATATAATTCTTCTAGATTTTTAATGAAGTAATACTAGTACTCCTCTAGTTGTTCCATATAGCAGAAACCAAAAGAACATTACCAGACCTTTTCTATGAGGCTACAGTCACCCTGATACCTAAGCAACACAAATATGCAATAAAGAAAGACAGTTACAGACCAATCTCTTTCATGATTATGGATGTAAAAATACTCAATAATATACTGAAAAATCAAATGGAAGAACATATGTAAAAGAAAATTTCACCATGACCAAGTAAGTCTCATCCCAGAGATGCATGGATAGTTCAACATAACAAACCTATCAATATCATGATATAAACAACCTGAAAAAAACCATATAATCACCTAATTAGATGCTGAAAAAGCCTTTGACAAAAGTCCAACATTTCTTCATAATAAAAGTCTTAGAGAAATCAGTAATACAGGAAAAATACATACATATGATAAAGGCAGTATACAGCTAGCCAACAGCCAACATCAAACTAAATGGAGAAAAAGTCAAACAATCCCACTAAAATCAGAAAATAAACAAGGCTGTCCTTTTTCCTCATATTTATTCAATATAGTTCTCCTAGTCTTAGCTAAAGCAATAGAGCACAAAAAAGATTAAAGGAATACAAATTAAAAAGAACAAATTTGAAATATCACTATTTGCAGATAATAGCATAGCATACATAATTGACCCCAAAATATTACCAGGGGACTCCTATAGTTAATAAATATTTTCAGCAAGGTAGCATGGTACAGCATTAATTAAAACAATTAATAGCTCTCCTATACACAAATTAAAAAGAGGAGAAATATTAAACAGGGAGATATCATTTTTTATAATAGCTGCAAATAGCATTAAATATCTTGGAGTAACTCTAACCAGTGGAACTAGAAAAATTATCCTAAGAGAAGTAACCTAGTGATAGAAAGACACAAATTTTATTTATTCACTGATAGGTAAATTTTAGATGTAAAACAAAGGATAACAGGCACCAATCCACCATCCCCAAGTATCTAGGTATCAAGAAGAAACTTAAGAGAAACATCCATGGATCTCTCTGTGAAAGAAAAATAGAAATCTTGAAGGTAAATTGGAATTGTTTGGGGGGAGTGAGCAAGGGAATATGGGAACAATACATGAGAGAATATGTCTGACTGGGTGGAGCAACAGAGAGGGGAACAAATAAATGTAAATCTTGATATAGGGAGCCACTGAGGGGTTGGAAAGAGGCCAGTTGCTAAAAAAACATCCATCGAAGAACTCACAGGATGTCCCTGACTAATACTCCAAGTATTAGTGGAGAGCATGCCTAAGCAGAACTCCCTATAAAATCAAATGAATGACCACTATAAGTATCATTATAGAACCTTCATATAGCAATACAGAAACAGAAGCAGAAATTTATAGCTAAGCACATGTTTGAGCTCCTGATCCAGAGAGAGAGAGAGAGAAGAGAAGAGAAGAGAAGAGAAGAGAAGAGAAGAGAAGAGAAGAGAAGAGAAGAGAAGAGAAGAGAAGAGAAGAGAAGAGAAGAGAAAAGTATATGTGAGCAAAGGGATCAAGATCTTGAGGAGAAGAGCCACAGAGATGGCTGGCTGGAGCTCACTGAATCAGAAACAGTCACTGGAGATTCTTCATGGAAAGGAACTAAACCTTCCAAAGATAGATGACTGTTAAAGAGCATGGGCATTTTGTGGAACCTCTAAGAGTAGGAACAGAGGAACACTTAACCCAGGTGCAGTACTGGGATAAAGAAATCAAATCTACCTGAAATGGATACACCAAGCTGAACTGACTCACCTTGGGACTTTTTGCTCACCTTGGGGAATGGATAAGGGAAAGGGGTTGGGGAAGGCTGAGGCAAGATTTGGAGGCACTGGGAGAAGGGAAGGGAGGGAGAGCAAGGTATACATAAAAGTAAATTGTAAATAAAATAAAAAACTAAAAAATAAATGTTTAGTGTCTTTTTTCCTTACCAAGTTGATTTTATTCTAAGGATGGATGGTTGTTTAAATATATATACATTAATGAATTTATATAAGTATATAAAATAGATTTAATTACATGATCATTTTGATACAGAAAAGACACTTAAGAAAGTTCAAACTTCCTTTGTGATCAAATTTCCGATGAAATTAGGAATAGATAAAGCATACATACATACAACAAAGCCACTGCCAACATTATGCAACATATATAGAAGTGGAAAGAACTGGGAACGTTTCCTCTAAAACTGGAAGAAGACAAGAGGGGCCTCTTCACTCTTATTTACTACAGAACCGGAACCTGAAGCTAGAACAATTAAATAAGAGAAACATATAAAATGAATAAAATAAGAAATAAGGAAATGAAGTCAAACTACCCCTCTCTTGCAGAAGACATGATTCTATACATAAAGGACTATAAGGACTCCAACAGAAAACTTTCAGACATGATAAACACTTACAGTCATGTTGCAAGATAAAAAAGCAGCATTTAAAAACCATTAGCATTTATACAAATAATTATTTTGTTGAAGAACAAATTGGGAAAAACAGGCCATTCACAATGGCTTCAAAAATACACAGGAATAAACCTAAAAAAAAAATAAGTAAAAGCCTCTACAATGAACTCTTTAGATACTGAAAAAAGCTATTGCTGAAGATACTGAGTGTTAGAAAACCTTTCATACTCCTGGACTGGCAGAATTAATGCCTTGAAAGTGGCTCTACTACCAAATTAATCTCTAGATCCAATAGTCTCCATCTAAATATTCATGATATTTTTTTATGGAATAAGAAAAAAGAATCCTGAAATTGATTTAGAAACAGAAAATGGCATCCAATGCAATCCTAAGCAGAAAGAACACTGCTTGTCTTATTAATTAGAACTATCCTACAAGCCATAGTGATAAAACAGTATGGCACAGGGACAAAAGCAGAAGACATGTAGCCAGAAATAAATGATCCATATATTTTTTCTTGTTATGGAAATCTATTTTAGACTCAAACAAAAAGACGGTAGGAAGAATAGATGCAAGCCACAGTTCTTATTCAGTTTTAAATTTTCCAAAATATTGTTTATATGTTTCAGTGTTATAGTTCTTTTTTTCTTTATTTATTTTGTATTTATCAAGAAAAATAGTGAATTGAAATTAAAATGCTGATAAGTTAACAATAAGTATAAAGAAAATAAAAGCATAAGCATGACTTATCAAGGGTGATAATACAAAGAATTTGCTACACATAAAATTACTTTGTGTTCAGCTTTCCCTCTGAATTCTTTTTCTATCCCTGTATATCCTTATTCAAGGTCCCTTCCCCCTCCTGGCACATCAGGTCATTTTTTCTTCTCCACAACTACCCATCCCCTTCCTGGGCAAGCAGCAGACAGTCCCATGGTACCACTGATTCAATAATGCTTAGTTCAGTCTCCACTCCTGTCAAATCCAGTTTTGTCCCCCCTCCCTCAGGAGTGAGTCAGGTGTTCCTCTAGGTGGAGTGGAATCCAAGGAGTCAGTCCAGGGTGTTTCTGATCCCAAGCTGTTCAGTGGTTGTGGTTTGCTGCTTGGGCATGTTTGGCTTTTTTTCTTGTTTGTTTGTTTAGAGACCACTAGTGAGTGAGTACATCCCCTGCTTATCTCTCTGAGTTTGTGATACTTCGCTCAGGAAGATATTCTCCAAATCCATCCATTTGCCTGTGAATTTTAGGAT